>JARQOC010004366.1:0-10435 GCA_033576535.1 Allobates femoralis
TGTTGATGGTTTTTAGGGGGAGAGGTTTTTGAGTTTTTAGGGTAAGTTGGATGGTTTAGTTATTATTTTTGTGATTGTTTGGGAGGGTGGAATTGGGTTTGGGTAGTTGATGTAGTGTTTTGTTTTGAATAGGTGGAGGGGTTTTGTGGATTTTGGGAGTGGGTAGTAATGTTTATTTGGTTTGTAAGGGGGAGGGGGTTTTTGGGTTTTAGGAGTTATTGATGTATTTTGTTTGGGATTTGTGAGGAGGGAGGATGGGTTTTTGTGATATTTTTGATTGTTGTAGGGAGTGGGGTTTTTGTGGATTTTAGGGGGTATGGTTGAGTTGTATTTGTTTGGATTGTGATTATGGAGGGTGTTGGGTTTGGGGGGGAGGGTGTGTATTTAGGGAAATTGGTTGTATGTTTTTTTGGAATGAGTAGGGGGTTTTTTGATTTTGGGGAAAGTTGTGGGGTGTAGAGTGTATTTTTTGGATTGTGATGATGGGGAGGTTTTGTGATTTGGGTTGTAAGGGTGTTGATGTAATTGTTTTGATGGTGGTTGATTGAGGATGGGGGTTTTGTGTAATTTTTAGGGAAGTTGATGTGTAGATGTTATTTTTGGGAATTGTGTATGGTAGGGGTTAGTTGATTGGGTGTTGTATGTGGTATTGAGTAGTTGGTGGTTGTGGTTTGTAGGTAGGGAGGGTTTTGTAGTTTTAGGTAGTTGGGTAATTTTGAATTAGGGATGATTGGTTAGGATATAGTGTTAGGTTGAAGGGGGTTTGATTTAGGAATGGTTTTTGGTTAGGGTGTTGGTTGGTATGTATGTTATGTTGAGGGGGGTGTGTTGGGATTTATTTATTTTGGGATAGGAGGTGGTGGGTGGGATATTGTTAGTTGAAGGGTAGTTTGGATAGGGTGATTTTGGGTGTAGGTATTGGTAGGGTTGAGAGGTTTGGGTTGAGGGGAGGGTTTTAGATTTAAGTTGGTAGTTTTTTGATTTGATGGAGGTTTTTGGTTGGTATAGTAGTGTTAGTTGAAGGAGGTTTTTTTAGGAGTGAGGTAGTTATTTGGATGTAAGGGAGTTGGGTAGGTTGTAGTTTTTTTGAGAGGTTTTATTTAGGATTGGGGAGGGGGTTTTATTTTAGGGAATTGAGGTAATTTATTTTGGAATTTAGTTGGGGTTATGATTTGGGTGGTATTAAGTGTTTGTGGTTTTGGAGGAGGGTTTGTAGTTTAGGAATTGAGGTAATGTTATTTGGAATTAGGGAGGTTAGGTTTGGGGTAGGGTAGTATGTAAGGTTTGATGGGTTGGAGAGGGAGGGTTTATTTTAGGATTGAGTAGATTATTTGTGGAATTGTGAGTAGGAGTTGTTTGGTTGAGTATTGTATGTTTGATGGTTTTAGAAGAGGAGGGTTTGTGTAATTTAGGAATTGGTAATGTATTTGGATTGTAGTAGGGGTGTGTTGGTTTAGTATTTGTGATGTTATGGTTAGAGGGAGGTTTGTAGTTTAGGTATTTGAGTGTTTTTGGATTGTATTGGAGGTTAGTGATTGGTTGTAGGTAGTTAGTAATGTTGAGGTTTGAAGGAGGTTTTGATTTTAGGGAATGAGGTAATTTATTTTGGGATTAGTAGGAGTGTGGGTGTGAGGTTGATGGATGTTTGATGTTTGGGAGGGAGGGTTTTTGTGTTTTGGAGTTATGTATATTTGGGATGTAGATAGTTGTGTGGGTTATTAAGTTAGGTTTAGGGAGGTTTTATTTGGATGGGGATTTTTTATTGATGATGGTTGGTGGGATATTGTTTTGGTGGAGGGTTTATTGGGTTTTGTTGGGGGTGTTTGGTGGTGTTTTATGTTTGGGAGGGTTTATTTTAGGATGTTTATTTTTTTGATGGGGGTTGTTGGTGGTGTAGTTGTTTTGGTGGGGAGGGTTTTTGGGGGGGGTTTTTGTGAGGGGTGTGTTGGTTAGGTAGTTTGGTTATGGTTGAGAGGAGTTTTTTTGGAGTGGGGGGGGGGGGGGGGGGGGGGGGGGGGGGGGGGGGGGGGGGGGGGGGGGGGGGGGGGGGGGGGGGGGGGGGGGGGGGGGGGGGGGGGGGGGGGGGGGGGGGGGATGGGAGGGTTAGTTGATTTGGGGTTGTAGGGGTAGTTGATGTAAGTTGTTTTGATGGTTTTGGATGAAGGAGGGAGGGGTTTTTGTAGATTTTTAGGGGAAAGTTGAGGTGTAATTATTTTTGAATTGGAGTAGGATTATTTTGGGTTGATAGTGGTAGTGGTTAGTTTTTGTGGGTTGTAAGGGGGGTTGATTTTGGGAATTTGGTTGAGTGTTTTATTGTGGAATGGAGTAGGGGTTTAGTGATTTTTAGGGGTGTTAAGTTTTGATGGTGTTGAGGAAGTGGATGTTTTTGTGAATTTTAGGTAGTGGGTGGATTTTTTGTTGGTTAGGGGGTTATGATTGGGTTGTTAAGGGTAGTTGATGTAAGTTGTTTTGATGGGGTTTTAGGAAGGGAGGAGGGGTTTTGTAGATTTTTAGGGGAAAGTTGATGGTGTAGATGTTATTTTTGGAATTGTGAGTATGAGGGTTAGTGATTTGGGGTTGTAAGGGTAGTTGGATGTAAGTTGTTGTTGATGTGGTTGTAGGAAGGAGGGAGGGGTTTTGTAATTTTTAGGGGAAAGTTAGGGTTAATGTTATTTTTTGGGAATTGTGAGTATGGGGAGGTTATTGTTTGGGGTTGTAGAGGTAGTTGATGTAAGTTGTTTTGATGGTTTTGTATGAAAGGAGGAGGGTTTTGTAATTTTTAGGGGTAAGTTGATGGTTAGATGTTATTTTTGTGGAATTTGAGTAGGGAGGTTAGTGATTTGGGGTTGTGAGGTAGTTGGATGTAAGTTGTTTTATGGGTTTTTTGAAGGGGAGGGAGGAGGGTTTTTGTAGTTTTTAGAGGTAAGTTGATGTAGATTGAGGTGTAATTATTTTTGGAATTGTGAGTTAGGGGAGGGGTTAGTGATTTGGGTTGTAGGGTAGTTGATGTGAAGTGTTTTGATTGGTTTGGAGGGAGGAGGAGGGGTTTTTGTAGATTTTTAGGGAAAGTTGATGGGTGTAGATGTTATTTTGGAATTGTGATATGGGGGTTAGTTGATTTGGGGTTGTAGAGGGTAGTTGATGTAAGTTGTTTTGATGGTTTTGTGAAAGGAGGGAGGGGTTTTGTAGATTTTTAGGGGAAGTTGGATGGTGAATGTGTATTTTTTGGAATTTAGTAGGGGAGGTTAGTGATTTGGGGTTGTAGGGTATTGATGTAGAGTGTTTTGATGGTTTTGTAGGGGAAGGGAGGGAGGTTTTTGTAGATTTTTAGGGGTAAAGTTGAGGGTGTAGATTTATTTTTGTGGAATTGTGAGTATGGGGAGGTTAGGTGATTTGGGGTTGTAGGGAGTGTTGGATGTAAGTTGTTTATGGGGTTTTGTATGAATGAGGGGGGTTTTGTGATATTTTTAGGGGAAAGTTGAGGGTGTAATGTTATTTTTTGGGAATTGTGAGTAGTGGGAGGTTAGTGGATTTGGGTGTTGTAGGGGTAGTTGATGTAAGTTGTTTTGATGGGTTTGTAGAGGGGAGGAGGGGTTTTTGTAGATTTTTAGGGGTAAGTTGATGTAGATGTTATTTTTTGGGAATTGTGAGTATGGAGGGGTTATGATTTGGGGTTGTTAGGTAGTTGATGTAATTGTTTTGATGGGTTTTTGTGAAAGGAGGGAGGGGTTTTTGTAGATTTTAGGGGAAGTTGATGGTTAGAGTTATTTTTTGGGAATTGTGAGTAGGGGGAGGGTTAGGTGATTGGGGTTGTAGAGGGTAGTTGGATGTAAGTTTTTGATGGTGTTGTAGGGAGAGGGGAGGGGTTTTGTGTAGATTTTTAGGAGTAAGTTGGATGTGTAGATGTTATTTTTGTTGGGAATTGTGAGTATGGGGAGGTTTAGGTGATTTGGGTTGTAGGGGGTAGTTTGGGTGTAAGTTGTTTTGATGGGTTTTGTATGGAAAGGGGGAGGGTTTTGTTAAGTTTTTAGGGAAGTTGATGGTTAGAGTTTATTTTTGTGGAATTGTAGTGGGGGAGGTTAGGTGATTTGGGGTTGTAAGGGTAGTTATTGTATTAGTGTTTTGATGGTTGTGTAGGAAGGAGGGAGGGGTTTTGTGTAGATTTTTAGGGAAAGTTGATGGGTGTAGATGTTATTTTTTGGAATTGTGAGATGGGGAGGGGTTAGTTGGATTTGGGGTTGTGTAAGGGTTAGTGGATGTAAGTTGTTTTGATGGGGTTTTGTTGAAGGGGGAGGGTGGGTTTTTGTAGATTTTAGGGGAAGTTGGAGTGTAGATTGTTATTTTTTGGGAATTGTGTAGGGGAGGTTATGTAGAAGTTGTTGTTGATGGTGGTTTTTGTATGAAGGAGGAGGGGTTTTTGTAGATTTTTAGGGAAAGTTGATGGTGTAGATGTTATTTTTGTGGGAATTGTGAGTATGGGAGGTTAGTGATTTGGGGTTGTAGAGGGTAGTTGATGTAAGTTGTTTTGATGGTTTTGTATGAAGGAGGGAGGGTTTTGTGTAGATTTTTAGGGAAGTTTGGAGGGTAGATGTTATTTTTTGGGAATTGTGAGTGGGGAGGGTTAGTGATTTGGGGTTGTATAGGGTATTGATGTAAGTTGTTTTGATGGGTTTTAGGGAAGGAGGGGTTTTGTGTAGTTTTTAGGGAAAGTTGATGTGTAGATGTGTATTTTTTGGGAATTGAGTATGGGAGGTTAGTTGATTTGGGGTTGTAGGGGGTAGTTATGTAAGTTTGTTGTTGATGGTTTTGTATGAAGGAGGGAGGGGTTTTGTTAGATTTTTAGGGAAAGTTGGATGGTGTAGATGTTATTTTTTGGGAATTGTGAGTATGGGAGGTTAGTGATTTGGGTGTTGTAGGGTAGTTATGTAAGTGGTTTTGTTGTGGGTTTTGATGAAGGGAGGGAGGGGTTTTGTTAGATTTTTAGGGGAAGTTGATGGTGTAGATGTTATTTTTTGGGAATTGTGAGTAGGGGGAGGTTAGTGATTTGGGGTTTGTATAGGTAGTTATGTAAGTTGTTGTTGATGGGTGGTTGTAGGAAGAGGGAGGGGTTTTTGTAGATTTTTAGGGGAAAGTTGATGGTGTAATGTTATTTTTTGGGATTGTGAGTATGGGAGGTTAGTGGATTTGGGGGTTGTTGGAGGTATGTTTAGTTGGTTTTGATGGTGTTTTGGGGAGAGGAGGGTTTTGTGTAGTTTTTAGGGAAGTTGGATGGGGTAGTGTTATTTTTTGGAATTGTAGTATGGGGAGGTTAGGTGATTTGGGTTTAGGGGAGTTATGTAAGTTGTTTTGATGGTTTTTTGAAGAGGGAGGGTTTTGTGATTTAGATAGGTGAGTTAGTTATTATTTGGGTGTGATTAGGAGGTTAGTTGGATTGTTGGTATGTTATGGAGTTTGATGGGGTTTTATGTTGTAGGAAGAGGAGGGTTTTGTTATATTTTAGGGGAAAGTTATGTATTTTTGTGGGAATTGTGAGTAGGTTGGGAGGGTTAGTGGATTTGGGTGTTGTATAGGGGTAGTAGAATGGTGAATTTGGTTGTTGATTGGTTTTGTGAGGGAAAGGGGAGGGAGGGTTTGTTAGATTTTTTAGTGGGGAAATGTTTGAGGGTAAAATGTTATTTTTTTGGGGAAATTTTGATAGTATAAAGATTAATTATGGTCGTAATTTATTATTATTAAATATTTATAAGTTGTGATGTGAAGTGTAAAAGTTGTTTTTAGGGGTTAATAAAGATTTAATATGGATGTAAAGGAGGATTTGTGAAGGAAATGTAGGTGATTGTTTTGATTATCATTATTTAGTGGTTAAGTAGGATTTGTTTCTATTTGTATAAAAGTGTACAAATATATTCGTTTGGGACACGTATACTGTAGTACAATGGTTTTTTAAACTGTAATATATGTGCTTGAGACTTTGTTATGCTTGGTGTAAGTACATGGGAAGGGATTTATTTTAAATTGTTACTAAATAACAGGTTTCGTAAAGAATGCAATTTGATACTTCAGAGACTTTTAGGTTCCAATTTATCATTAGTTGTGCTTGGTAATTATCATATAGTGTTTAATACCTCTGTTAATAATGGCTTTGAGCCTTAGTAAAGAATAAAGGAGGGATAATAGCTTGCCCTTGCTTTATTTAAACGATACTCAAAAACGTTGTTCCCCCTTTTACCTAATGATTTGTAGAATTGAATTATAATGATTGAAAATTAGAATAAGAGTTGTAGATTTGAACTGAGTGTAATAGTTTGGTTTTGGATGTGTTTATGGATGTGAAGAATGGATATAATGAGGTGATTAATCGATTTGTTGCAGTTATTTTAAGTTACATGATTATTAAGAGGTGTAATTTGGAATGGTAATCAGTATAATAATTAGTTTTAATTTTTATTTATGTTTGTGATTATAAGGGTGGTAATAGGTTTATGTATATGGTAATAAAGATTAGAATATGTAGTATTATAGGGGTTAATTTTGTTTGACAGGGAGTGTATTTGTCTTAGAGTATATTTATTAATTTTTAATTTATGCAATTGTATATTTTATATATTATGTAATTTTTATTAAGGGGTGAAGGTAATGTGTATTTTGTGTTTTTATATGGGTAGTTGGGATGATATAGTTTGTTTATGGGTTTTAAGGTTAGGGTAAGTGAGGGAGGGTTTTTGTGTAGATTTTTTATGGGAAATTTTGATTTTAGTATTGTGTATTTTTTTGAATATTGAGTATGTTGGGATTGTTAGATGATATGGGTTTTTGTCGAGATTAATTGTGGATGATGAAGTAGGTTTGTTGATGGTTTTTGAGAGGTGGGGGTATGGAGGATTGTTTTTGATTGTAAGTATTGGATATTAGGTTAATTATATTGGTAATATTTGTATAGTTATGTGGAAAATTTAGTATTTAGTGTGAGGGTAGGTGGATTAGGGTGTGATGTAGGTGGTTATTTGATTGGTGAAGTATGGTTGTTATGGGTGTTTTAGTATGGTAAAGGGAGGGAGGGGTTTTGAGAAATTTTAGTGTGAAAGTTTGGATTGTGTTTAGATATTTGTATTTAATGTGTGTATTGTTAGTAGTTGGATTTTTTAGTGATTTGGGGGTTGTATAGTGTAGTTGGATTGTTGAAGTTGGTTATATGTGCGTTTGTTAGGGGAATGGTGATGGAGGGGTTTTGTGTAATTTTTAGTTGAAATTTATGTGGTGTAGAATAAGTATTTTTTGTTTATTGTGAGTAGGTGGAGGGGTTAGTTGGGTTTGTGGTTTGTGGAGGGTTAGTTGGGATGGAGAAGTTGTAGGATTTATTGGTGTTTTGTGATGGAAATTGATTATTGGTTTGTGTATGGGATTTTTAGGGAAGGTATGAGTGGTTAATATGTTATTTTTGTGGAGTTGTGAGTAGGGGGTGAGGGGTTAGGTGGGTATTGGGGGTTTGGATGTTGTATAAAGTGATTGAGCTGTAAGAAATATGGAAATTTTAATTGTATTGATGGTATGGTGTTTTTAGTTTATGGTTTTTATTCGTTAATTTTGATTTTATATTAGTATTTATTTGGGAATTTGTAGAAGGAGTAGTGTTATGAAGTAAAAGGGTTTTTATCTACTCTGGTTATTTGGATGTTAATTGGGTTATGATTGGGGATTATAGATAAAGTGATGGAATGTTTTTTAAGTTTTATATAATATATTTATTTAATTTGGATGGGTATATGTTATATTTTTGGTGGGGATTTTTATTATGGGAACGTTTGTAGGTGAATTTGGGGGTTTTATAGTATTTGGATGTAAGGTGGTTGATAGATGGGTGGTTTTTAGGGGAAGGGAGGGAGGGGAGGGAGGGTTTTTGTTTAGAATTTTATGGGGAAAGTTTATGGGTGTAGAATGTGTATTTGTTGGGAATTTTTATTATTGTGAGTGGTTAGTAGGATTTGTGGGTTGTAAGGGGGTAGTTGGGATGGTTAAGTTGATTTTATGGGTTTTGTGATGAAAGGGAGGAGTTTTTATGTTTAGAGTTTTTAGTAGGTATTTGGATTGTAGATGTTATTTTATGTGGTAATTATGTGAGTATTTGTGATTGTTATTTATAAGCTTTTTTTAGGTGGGGTATTGATGGTGAATTTGTATTGATTGGGGGTTTTGTGATGAAAGGAAATAAAAATCCTTTTTTTGCTTTTTTTAAAAGATCTAAAAACTTTTCCTATTTCTTTACTCATAACAAAAAATTTCCAAATTTTACTTGTCTTAACTGTCAAAGTTTTAATACTTTTTTCTAAGGCTGACCAAGTAAGAATCATGTAAAAAATATATGCCCTTCTTTCTTTTAAAAGATACCAAAAACTTTTTCCTAACTGATCTTTAGACAAAAAGATTTCCAATATCAGTTTGCCTGGGAAATGATCAAATTTAATACACGTTACTAAGGGAAGTCTTTTAAAATCCTGGGTTAAGTACTTTTCCTTGCTTTTTTTTTAAAAATAAACCAAAAAAAGTTTTCCCTAAAACATTTAAACCCTAGACAAAAAAAATTTAATATTACTTTGTTTTTTAACTAAATAAGTTTTTTAAATCGTTTCTAATGGGAGACCCAAGTAAAATCTGGGGAAAAAGCTCCCTTCTTTCTTTTTAAAAAATACTCAAAAACTTTTTCCCAATCTTTTACTCATAACAAAAAATTTTTAAACACGTGTGCCGGGGAAAGAGTAAAATTTAATACTGTTTCTAAGCATGCCTAATAAAATCATGGGAAAAATGTTTCCTTCTTTTTTTTTAAAAAACCAAAAAATTTTCCTAATCTTTACTCTAACAAAAAAATTTCCAAATCTAAGGGTTTGCGGGAAAAATCAAAGTTTTAATAAATTTACTAAGGCATGACCTATAAAATCTTTAAAAAACTGCTTCTTTCTTTTTAAAAATACTCAAAAACTTTTTCCTAATGCTTGATATTTAAACAAAAAGATTCCAAAATCTAAGGTTTTTTGGGAAATAGTCAAATTTTTAAAACCCCCTTTTCAAGGAGACCTTAATAAAATCAGGAAAAATGCCCTGGACTCTTTTTTAAAAATACTCAAAAACTTTTTTAAACTTTTTTTAATGCTTTTAAAACCCGTGGTTCAAATTTTTAAAATTTTTACAAAGGGGAGAGCCTAATAAAATCTGTAAAAATGTTGCTTTCTTTCTTTTTACTAAAAACTTTTTCCTAATCTTAAACCCCCAAACAAAAAAGATTCCAATTTCATTGGCTTTGAACTTCAAATTTTTTTAAAACTTTTACTAAAGGATACCAAGTAAATCAAGGTAAAAAACAGCCCTTTTCTTTTTTTTTAAAAAATACTCAAAAACTTTTTTCCCAATCTTGATACTCTTTAAAAAAAAATTTTTAATACTACGTTGTCCCTGGAACTGATCAAATTTAACTTTACTAACTGACCAAAAATCATAAATTCTTCCCCGCGCTTTTAAAAAACTCAAAAAATTTTTCCCCCAAACTTTATCCATAACAAAAAAAATTTCCCTTTCCCACATTTCTTTAAAATCAAAGTTTTAATACCTTTACAAAAGGGAAGAGCCTAAGAAGAACGGGGAAAAAGCTTCCCTTTTCTTAAAAATACCCCAAAACTTCTTACCTAATCATTACCATAACAAAAAAATTTCCAAATCACGTTTCTTTGAAATATCAAAGTTTTTTAAAACTTTTACTAAGGCATGACCTAGAAAATCATGGTAAAAAAAAACCCTTCTTCTTTTTAAAAAAACCAAAAAATTTTTCCCCAATCTTTATACTTTAGACAAAAAAATTCCAATATCTACGTTTTGCTAACGATAAAGTTTTTTACCTTTCTAAGGGGATGACCATAAGAACATTGGGGAAAAACTCCCTTTGCTTTTTAAAAAAAACTCAAAAATTTTCCCTAAGCTTGTCCATAAAAAAAAATTTTCCAATACTACATTTTTTTTGAATAGTCAAATTTTTTTAAAATTTTTACTAAGGCTGACCTAAGTAAAATATTAAAATCCCCTTTTTTTTTTTAAAAGATATAAAAAATTTTCCCCATCTTTTACTCAGAAAAAAAATTTTTAATAAACCGTTTTTGAATTATCAAAATTTTAATACCTGTTACTAAAAACCGTAAAATCATGGAAAAATAATTTGCCTTTTTTTTTAAAATACCAAAACTTTTCCCCAATGCTTGATCTTTAAAAAAAAGATTCCAATATCTAATTGGCGACTAATCAAAGTTTAAACCCTTTACTAAGGCATGAGCCTTAAAATCAGGTTAATACTTCCTTGCTTTTTTTTAAAAACTCAAAAACTTTTCCCAACTTTATACTCATAACAAAAAATTTTCCCAAAATTTACTTTTTTTCTTGGGGAAAAATAAAA
>JARQOC010004367.1:0-10433 GCA_033576535.1 Allobates femoralis
TGATTGGCCAGTTTCAGACTGGGAAAAAAGTAAACGCCCACAAGGGAGTTGTGTTGGACACGCCCATCTAGATGAGGGAAAATATTACGGGGGATAACTTTGGAACGGAGAGGAACAGAAGAAAACGAAACACTGTTCCGGAATCAATGGAGCAGCATCATTAGGAGGAGGCACTCCATTTCAATAAAAAAAAATCAAATGAAAAGTTCCTTTTAATGACAGGACCACATATAGAGGCAACAGTGCTGGCAAAAACCTCACCACCATGTGATCTGCCACGTTTTTGACGCTCTAGATCTTAGCGCTCTGTCTTTTGGCAACTGTGCCACCCATCATGCAATAGTGTTGAAGGCTGTGCCATGAAACGTGCGTAGGGGTGGACGTTATCCCCCAGGAAGTATGCTGTGTCTATTTAGAGGTAATATGTGCTCTTTATATGCCTCACTCTCATTTCAGATTAATGTTTGTATGGCATTATAGTCCACAATTTTCATCTGGTGATGCCATTGTGTCATTTTCATTGCATAATTGTGCATGCTACTCCCTATCGCATGTATTCACGCTTATTTTACATGGAATGTGCATTCCCCTTTTTTGTATCCCCAATCATTGGTCTTCAATAAATTAACTTTTTTCACATATTACATTATGGATGCTGGTAATTTTTTGCTTTTCTTTCCAGCAGCATTAGTTATGTGACTTGTCCGTTCAGAAGAATAGTCCTTATTCTATGCATATTATTAATTCCAATGGCATACTTGCAGAATCGACATCTGAAAGTGAATGACCGTGACGTGGGGCGGAGCTAACAGCAGGCGTCAATGCTCGGGCACAGTGGGCGGAGGAGCAACAATGGGCGTGACTACTCTGATGTGGTGGGCATGTCCTCTGTTTCCACGTGATCATAGAGCTCATAATAAAACAAGCGGGTTCTTAATTGCATAACTTAATCTTTTAATGTGCTGCCTACCATCTTAACTGTTTCATTATGCTGCCAATTCTAAGCTTTTTATTCAAGTAGAGACTTCACACCCCTCCCTGCACCCCCCCAACTGGGGGTATCACCTCCAGGGCCCCGCTTCTATTATAATAAACTCTATGACAAAGTGGATTTTAGAAGTGTTTCCAAACTTAATGAAAATTGAGGACACGCCCACCACATCAGGGCAGTCACGCCCATTTTTCCTCCATGTCCGCCCACTGTGCCCAAGCGATGACACCCCGTTCGCTCTGCCCCACAACGGCTTTCAATTCCAGACGCCGATTATGTAAGTATGCCATTTCCAACTGCATATTACTTATCTGTTTGATTGCAATCCTTTACTAGCACTGAGTTATGTTCTAATAGTGCTGGAAAGTATGGAAAACTATGCCGGGATAACCGCTATAATGGGAGGTTGCAGCCGTAACATGTCAACACCATGGCGTTTTACCGCATATTAGTGCAGCTTTATACTGTTTGCGAATGGGATCATCACATCCCTTTAAATTATTCCAAAAACTGGATTTCTCGTTACCCGTCAGGTTTTACCATAAGTTATTGCTCCATTTCCATATTACTCATTACCACACCCCGGTAATTTTACATATCACACGGCTTCGAGAATGACGAGCAAGAAACATGTCAGACTTTCCATTAGAGCCAATGTGTATGTGATTTACTGTGGATATTTGTGTCATGCTCCAGACATTACGGTGTTAATTTTGTTGCCTGGGGTAGTGAAGACCGCGTTGAGTCACTGAGGTTTAATGCTAAACTTTCTCCTACACTGGCTTTACTGTGGAAGAGCAAAACCATTTGCCAAGATGCTGGGAATCACCCCGGGGACCCGCGCTCTGGCACGTAAACATGGCAGCCACGGTGAGAAAAAAAATTAGGTCACATAGAAAAAAGAAAGGGATTATTACGGTGAATGTATTAGTAATATCACTGGGTAACACTAGAAGCTTAGTGCTTGGTGAGCCGCCCAACACCCAAACACTCAACAACATGCCCTAAATATCAACGCAAAGTATTAAAGGGAAGCTTTTTGCTACCTAATCTAAGAGCGGCATAATCCTGTGTTTTGCTTTATTAACAGTCAGTGTTTTATCAGCAGGAGATTATCACTACACGACTAGGTGTCTCGTGCCTCCTGGTCCAACCCCACCCCCAGCACCGATAAGTAGCTTTCATTAATATACACAGAAAGTGACCAATCAGTGGTGTGGGCGAGGTTATCCAGGGCTCAGCATACTGAGGACTGCTATCTCTGCAGAGAAAACTTACTGTATCACAACTGCTGCACCGGTAAACTAAGTGATACATCACTGAAATCAGGGTCTCAGACCCTATATATCATGCTGCGGCCAGATTACATAGCACAAACCCGCTGACAGATTCTTTGGTTACTATGAGCAACTGTTCCACTTTCTTTGATCCTTGATTTCACCAAGCAAAGACGTTCTAATGTATAGGCTAAAATAGATCTTATTGTAGTTGTCTATGTATGCCCCTGTTCACATCTAAAGCACCATTGAATAAATGACAAAAATAATAAATATATATAAACTTGAGCTTTTAAGATAAAAACAAATACACATATAAAATACATCTATTTATTTTAATATTATTTTGGGGCTATTAATAAACAAATATGTACTACATATACATTATGTATATAATTATATATATATGTATTTTTATCTTACAGGCCCAAATATATATATATATATATATATATATATATATATATATATATATATATATATATATATATATATATATATATATATATATATATTTTTTTTTTTTTTTTTTATTACTTTAAAGCCATATGGTGCAGAATCTTTTAATAACACCCAAATGCAAAAATGTCTCTTTGCTTTAGTGTTCCTGCACAGTGCTGGGTTCAGAAAGAGTGAAGTGAGAATCCATCAGTGAGCTCTTTCTGACAGCCGTTAACCCTGAAATCTCTTTGAACTCCTGTGTCTTCATTTATGACTGCATTAATGTTCAGTTCAACCTTGTGTTCTCTGGACTTATATTAGTAAGGCTGGCTTCACACCACGGTAAGGTCCGGTCCGGGGCTGTCCGGGATGACCCCGACAGCCCCGGACCGGATCAGCACACAGAACCGGAGGGCCAAATGTGCCCTCCGATCCTGTGTGCAGTCGGATGGCTGTAATTGCAGCCGCAGCTGCTGATTTTTCAAGATCGCGGCTAGGTCCTGAAACAACAGCGGCGTGCAGCCGCTGGTATCCGGTTCCCTCTTTTGCCCAGACGGCGGCAATCTAGCTCCATAGGATCCCATGTTAGGGAGAATCGGATTGCCCCGCATCTGGGAGGATCCGGGAGAATCCGGGATCCGGCAAATTGGGGAGATTTTTCTCCCCGGACACAAAAACGTGGCAAGCAAGCAACATTTTTGTGTCCGGTGAGAATAATCCGAATTCTCCCGGATTCCACCGCAGAGCTGCCATCCGGCCCCGTAGGCTACTATGGGACCAAAAACCGGTCCGGGGCTGTCTGGTTTACACCGGACAGCGCCGTGGTGTGAAGCCAGCCTAAGAAGTGGTTCAGGAAAAGACAGTGGGCTAGATTCACCATTTGTGATTTGGCCCCTTTCACACTAGCGTTTCTGTCCGGATCCTGCAGATCTGGACAGAAAACCGCATTTGCTGTCCTCTTGCAGCAAGCCCAATGCATTGTCTATGGGGCTTGCGGTAAGTGCGGCAGGTGCAGTTTTGCCGCAATCCGGAAGTTGCGGCCGCTAAAAAAAAAAAAAAAAAACAAACTGTGGTCAGCTGTCTTTTTTCGCGGCCGCAACTGCTGGATCGCGGCAATACCGCACCTGCCGAACTTGCTGCAAGACACAGACAATGCTTGGGGCTTGCCGCAAGAGTACGGCAAGTGCAGCCATTAGGCGGCAAATGCGGTTTTCTGTCCCGATCTGTCAGATCAGGACACAAACACTAGTGTGAAAGGGGCCTAACAGAAATCACTTTCCCTTTTTGAGCCTTGAGCCCTTTGCTGATGCATTTGTGACAAATTCTTGGTGTGTGATCATGAATTCTCTGCAAAATCAAACAAGTATCTTAATTTTCGTCTTTAAGTGATGTTTGCAAAAACAAGCCAAATTGAAACTTGATCCAGAATCCTACTCTAGGAGGACAAAGTGTAAAGGTGCCGCTACACAGAGATTTATTGCTTGAAACTCACTGATTGCAGTGAAATCATGGACACATTGTTACATTTGTACACGCCAACAAAATAGAACAATGTGTCCATGATTTCACTGCAACCAGAGATCTGCGAAACAATGTCTGCACAATTATCTCCTGTGTGTAACTGGGCCTATAGGGCCCCGTAACACGGGGCAACGGGGCTGGGGATGTCAGCGGCGAATGGCGGGGGCGCGCACGCTCTTGCCGCCCCCGCCAGCGTCGCTGTCCCCAGTTTAGACGGGGCGACTCCTCCAGCCCCCGCCGGCGACCTGTCGGGCGGCATCTGACAACCACGGTGGCGATGCAGGACAATGGGAGCCTGACAGGTCGCCGATGCCCAGTTACATGGGGCGATGTGTGCACAACGCCCCACGATGGTCGCCTGGTTTCACAGCACTGCTGTTAAACCAGGCGACCGGCCGGGACCGGCGACATCGCCCCTTTACATGTGGGGACATAGAGGCGATGACGCCGGCGAAAGACCATGCCCCCACGTCGCCTCATGAATGGGCGGCGATATCGCCCCGTGTAACGGAGCCCATAGAGCTGGAACAGCACAGCTCCGCAAACAGTATGGTGGTCATTCTTGGGTACTGCAGCTCAGAGCGCATCCACTTGGATAGGAGCTGAAGTACCAGAGTACAGCCACTACTGAGAGTGCGAAGCTCCAGCTGATCGGCCAGGATCAGACACTCAAACTCAAATCAATCTGATCTAATAAGGATGGGTCATCAATATCAGGTCAGTAGCACCACTGATCAGCTGTCATCAGTTCAAGAAGGGACAGTTGTAAAAAGAACTGTATTGAGCTAAAAAAGCACAGCGCCACAAACTGTTTAGTGGTTGCTCTTGGGTACTACAGCTCAGCACATATCTACTTTGATTGGTGCTGTAGTCCTGAAGAATGAGCACTACTGAGTGCACAGAGCTCCAACTGATTGGTCAGGATCAGACGCCCGCAATCCACAGCAATCTAATAAAGGTAAGCCATCAATGTCATTAGCCAAGACAACCCTTTTAAAGGGGAACGTGTCAGATCACTTATGTCCCCCAAGCCATCAGTATATGTCCCTGTAGCTTTATAGTAGTATTCTAATAATCCCTGTCTAAGCTAATACTGTAATGTTAAAATTGAAAAAAGCTTTTATACTCTTACAATTTCTTATGCAAATGAGGCAGTGCCTAGACACCTTGGGGGGACAAACAATCTGACAGGTTGCCTTTAACTCAATGCAAACTTCTCTGTCTAAAGGACCTGTGTGATGTCCCGACCATGTGACCATAATGGGCTGGGCTAAGCAAGCAAAATCATTAAAGGGAACCTGATCCCTCCAAATCACCCCCAACCCTATGAATACCTGTCCCTGCACCCTCAGACATCGTTTCTAGCGGTCCTTTTGTGTAAAAAAATGAGTGGAGTAACATTGACAAAAAGACCATTACACACTTACAATTCTGCGACTTCTTCTCCCTGAATAAGTCTTAAGGGGGTGTCACACGCGTCAATGTCGTCAGCGACATGATCGCTGACGACATTGACGGCTGATTGCTGGTGAGCTGTCACACAGACAGACTCACCAGCGATCAATTGACCAGTGACATCATGGAAACGATTTAAATATCGTTTCCACGATGTCCTGCTCCCGCTGCCAGCCTGGTCTCCAAGGTACACTGCGGGTAACTAGGCAGCGCGCGCTGCCTAGATACCCGACGTGTACCTTAGTTACCAGCCTCCTCCGCTCACCCGGTGAGCGGAGGAGGCTGGTAACTAAGGTACACAGTCGGGTATCTAGGCAGCGCGCGCTGCCTAGTTACCCGCAGTGTACCTTGGATACCAGCTCCCAGCGCTTGTGAGAGGCGCTGGGAGCTGGAATATCGCTAGTCCCGGTGTCACACGCAGCGATGCTGCGTGTCCACCGGGCGACAATCGCCAGGTTTCTGAGCTGGTTCTGAAACCTGGCGATCATCAACCAGCGATTTATCGCTGGTTGATGCAGTATGTCACACGCGTCAATATCGCTGCAACGTCACGTGCAGCCGATATCGTGCAGGCGATATTGACGCGTGTGACACCCCCTTTACAGGGTGTTCCCTGTGCAATCCTAAGCCCGCCTGAGCCGCTCATTATCACGCCCCGAATGGCGTGATAAATAATCCCTAGTCCTCCTCGCCCTGCTGTATGGGCGTAATAGCCGGTGTGACACCATTTGCGTCACATCCGGTCATGGTGACGTCGGTACACACTTTAGGTGTAAAGCAAAAGCCGCGCATGTGTATGGTGAGGTCGGCGGTACCTGTGTGACTTATTCAGGGTGCAGGGACAGGTATTCATAGGGTGGAGTGATTTGGAGGGGTCAGGTTCCCTTTAAGGTCTATGTAGGCTTAGCTCTGTCTATTATAGTCACATGATAGTGACATCACACAGGTCCTTTCAGCATTTTCTGAAATTCGGCTGAACTGTTAACCTGCTACATCACTGCTTGACTGTTGTTGTCCAGCTAGGTAATGAAAATATGTAAGTTGTTAAAATGATTTTGTGGGATGAATACAACTATTTTTAGGTTATTAATGAACACTACATGATCTAACATTGGGGATGGTTTAATAACAAAGAAGGACATTACAGGTTCCCTTTAAGAACCAATGTGGCCTGGTCAGAGGAGTTAAAGGGGTTGTCTAGGACTAAAATGTTAAGTTAGGCCATCAACAGCAGCACAGCACCACCACTGATCAGTTGTTATCAGCTCGAGAGGAGTCAGTTCTAAAAAGTGTAAGAGCTGGAACAGCAAACAGTTTACTGGTCATTCTCGGGTACTGCATCCATAGGAGCTGTAGTACCTGAGAAGTATGGAGCTCTAGGTGATCGGTCAGGATCAGACACTAACAACCCAAAGCAATCTTATAAGGATGGGTCATCAACATCATTAGCCAAGACAACCCCTTTAAGGCCCAAAGAGTCCTGGTCATTAGGGAGTTAATTTGGAGAGTCCCGAATATTTGCCACCTATTCTAATACTCCCAGATTAGGCTGTACTGTGCCCCATGAAACCCCTCTATTACGAGAGCCACTCGGCACCATGTCAGATCGACATTGACGCAGTGTGCCCCCTAGTGGCCACGACTATACAAGATGACATGAAATCTGCCAGCCATCAATAGATAAATACCACGTCAGTAGTTATTTCTAGATAAAGGGAAAAAAAAGCCATGACAACATTGAGGCCGTATTCCCAGGTCCTGGCAGACGAGGAGCAGCGGCCGGTCAGTTTCCACTGTACAGTAAGGTCCCACGGTTATTTGGAGGAATTATTAATTGTTTGGAGTGGCTCGAGGAGACTTTTTAAACATTTTAAGATTCTTTTACTGTGTTACTCTGCCACTTTTGCTGGGAAACTATTCCAGACATGCAGTGACTCCACCGCTGCTCCCAGGCCTCAGTCTGCAAGCTTTCTTCTTTCCTTCCGTACAAAAATCTGAAGAATGGGACCACAGATGGATTATGAGACACAAGTATGATTCTTGAGGGGGGGGGGGGGGGGGGGGGGGAAATTTACCTGCTGGGACCCCACTAATCAGGAGTACGTCCTGTCTGTGAATGGATCAGTACTGAGCATGTGCAATTACTGCTCCATTCATTGCTGCACATGCTCAGTAATGAAGATGTAGAGCCCCCTGTTCTCAGAATAGAACTGAGCATGTGCAATTACTGCTCCATTCATTGCTGCACATGCTCAGTACTGAAGATGTAGAGCCCCCTGTTCTCAGAATAGAACTGAGCATGTGCAATTACTGCTCCATTCATTGCTGCACATGCTCAGTACTGAAGATGTAGAGCCCCCTGTTCTCAGAATAGAGGGGTCTTCTTAAAAGCTTTCAAACTAGATTTTCACAAAGTAAAAGCCTTGCAGTATTAGCGCCATCATTTATATCTTTTTCTCTGCATCTTGCCAGCTTATTGTGAGAACATTACCATGATTTGGCAATGACATTAGTGTAAGTGAAAGCAGAATGCCAAGAGCCGATGTACAGACGGCCAGAGATTCTCCCAGAGTCTCGAGAACCTTGTGGCGAGTCCGCAGCTTTAGCGGATGTTGTTCAGGCGACATCTCGTGCACGGTCCTGCGCGGTCAGATGTGCGCGGCGCTGGATTATGTTTTTTGAAGGGAACCTGCCATGTTTTGTGATATTACACCGACCCTGACGTGTTTTAAATGCAATATGCGTCACTAACATGGTTTTCTAAATACTAAATTCTATATATTTATCTTAAAAAGACTATATTGCTGAGGTGACTGCACACACCTGGCTTCAGTCATAGGGGAGGAGTGTTTGCTTACAGTCACTCAAGTTCATTAATGATATTACTTGAATTTCGGAAATCCCCTGCTTTAAAATTGATTGATATCACTGCAGGATCTGTGGCGATGTCATGATCATGTGATCATAATGGGAGGAGCTAAGCACAAAGGGTCTTTCACTTCAGGACCTGTGGTGATGTCATGATCATGTGATCATAATGGGAGGAGCTAAGCACAAAGGGTCTTTCACTTCAGGACCTGTGGTGATGTCATGATCATGTGATCATAATGGGCAGACTAAGCAGGCCTAAAAATTGAAAGACTATTTGGGCTTAGCTCCACCCATTACAGTCACATGCTCTTGATATCATCACATATCCTGCAGTGATGTCAGTAATTCACAATGCAGAGGACATGACAATTCAAAGATGATCATGAATGAACTTGAGTGACAGCAAAAGCGCCTCTCCTATGACTGAAGCCATGTATGTGTGTGCAGTCACCTCCCCTATGACTGAAGCCAGGTATGTGTGTGCAGTCACCTCCCCTATGACTGAAGCCAGGTATGTGTGTGCAGTCACCTTCCCTATGACTGAAGCCAGGTATGGGTGTGCAGTCACCTCCCCTATGACTGAAGCCAGGTATGGGTGTGCAGTCACCTCCCCTATGACTGAAGCCACGTATGTGTGTGCAGTCACCTCCTCTATGACTGAAGCCAGGTATGTGTGTGCAGTCACCTCCCCTATGACTGAAGCAAGGTATGTGTGTGCAGTCACCTCCCCTATGAGTGAAGCCAGGAATGTGTGTGCAGTCACCTCCCCTATGAGTGAAGCCAGGTATGTGTGTGCAGTCACCTCCCCTATGAGTGAAGCCAGGTATGTGTGTGCAGTCACCTCCTCCTATGACTGAAGCCAGGTTATGTGTGTGCAGTCACCTTCCCTATGACTGAAGCCAGGTATGGGTGTGCAGTCACCTCCCCCTATGACTGAAGCCAGGTATATGTGTGCAGTCACCTCCCCTATGACTGAAGCCAGGTATGGGTGTGCAGTCACCTCCCCCTATGACTGAAGCCAGGTATATGTGTGCAGTCACCTCCCCTATGACTGAAGCAAGGTATGTGTGTGCAGTCACCTCCCCCTATGACTGAAGCCAGGTATATGTGTGCAGTCACCTCCCCTATGACTGAAGCCAGGTATGGGTGTGCAGTCACCTCAGCATATTAAGGCTTATTTTAAGATAAGTACGTGGAATTTTGTTTTCAGAAAACCACGTTAGTGATGCACATTGCATCATTTAAAACACATTGGGGCGGTTTAATATCAGAAACCAACATGAAAGGTTCTCTTTAAGGTCTTGTACACAATAATGTAAATATATCCAAACCCAAAAATTTCAGCAGGATCAAACGATCATTTGTGTAGAAAGCTGAAGAATTTAAAAGGGTATTGTATTAATATCCCATCCATGGGGATATGCAGCCATATAACGGTTTTCTCTTGTCTCTCCATACAGATGAGCATATATGTGTATGGTAAGGGCAAAAGATATTATCCACCTTTAAAAAGGTAATGTCAGCAGGCTTTTGCCATGTAATCTGAGAGCAACATGAGACCCTGAATCTATGTATCACTTTACTGAGTTATGTTATTTCAAAGCAATTAGTGTTTTAACAGAAGGAGATTATAAATACAGGACTAGCTGCCCCATGCCTTCTAATCCAGCCCCATCCCCAACACAGAGGAGCAGCTTTCCGCCTACACATAGGGTACACAGAAAGCTGTCAATCAGTGGTGTGGGCAGGGTTATAAAGGGGTTCACCATTCAGAGCCCTGCTACATCTGCAGGGATTGTATCTAAACAGCATGGAAACCAAAAAGTGACATAACTGGATACAGGGTCTCAGCACCTACATCATGCTGCTCTTGGATT
>JARQOC010004368.1:0-10424 GCA_033576535.1 Allobates femoralis
AATATCCCCTCCCAAGATATGGTAGGAGAGAACCAAATTGGGGAGAGATACCTGTATAGATGCAAATAGAAGCATCCCCAAGAAAGTAAAGAGAAGACAAAAGAACTATCAGCAATGAGACCTCACACTATTGCAACGGAGAAAAGGATTTACTGACATTTTTCTCATAGGAAAGTGATTTTGTTTTACAATGTTTAAAGCTTTCTGATGAAAATGAGTATATCACAATATCAACCAAATGAATGGTGGATGTTCATTGACAGTTCTTAGCTCCAAATGTATGGGGTGACTTATGAAAGATCCACACTCCAAAGATTCATTAGACAATGCTGAGGCAGATGCATGGTCTTCTTTCACTATGGTTATATAGAGATTTTTTTGGGAACTATAATGCAGATAATTACACTGTACTAGTAGAAAGAATGCCAACTTCTTTCCATCACCTTGGCTGTACAATGAGTATCAAGGTGCATTATCTCCACAGCTACTTGGATTGTTTCCCAGAAAACCTTAGTGACCTAAGTGAAAAGCAGGGTGAACAATTCCACCAAAATTTAAGAGGCATAGAAGAAAGATAGCGAGGGCACTGGGATTATTAATGACCTACTTATCGATAAAGCTAATGGACACTTCTCCATCCTCCTCCTTCTTGACCTGTCCTCTGCATTTGACACAGTCGACCACTTCCTCCTATTACAGATCCTTCTTCCATTGGTATCACTGACCTTGCCCTCTCCTGGATTTCCTCCTACCTTTACAACCCCACATTTAGTGTCTCCCACTCCAACTCTACCTCCTCACCCCATCCCCTCTCTCTCTGTTGGGGTCCCTCAAGGCTCTGTCCTGGGACCCCTTCTTTTTTCCATCTATACCCTTGGCCTAGGACAACTCATAAAGTCCCATGGATTCCAGTACCACCTGTACACTGAAGACACTCAGATCTACTTCTCTGCCGCATTTGCAAGGTATCTCAGTAAATGAACAGTGTATCAATGAAAACTTTTTATGGATGTTTATTTAATTCTTATTCTGTGATGTAAATTCTTCATAAATATAAGAAATCTACATGTATGAATTTATATTATGTTTTCCCTTGGTTATTTAAACAATGTTTTGTAGACATTCGTCCTAGCGATCAATTGTTCGTATACATATACATAGGGTATATCACATCTAATTCACTAGAGCAGATTTAGAATCAACGATAAAAAACTGTCCTAAAAACAGGTTAAATACGGTATCTCAAGCACCAATCTCCTTGTTTCCCAGTGTATCTATACTGAAATCTCACATACGCCCTCTAGTGGTATTTTTGGAAACGCAGTCCAACAAAATCTTAATTTTGTTTTGTTTGAACTTTTTTTTTCCCGTTACACTGTTTACAGATCAGATTAATTGATTTTATATTTTGATAGATTGGGTATTTAGGAATGTGCCGATACCAAATATTTGTATTTTTTTAATAGTTTTATTTTCAATGGGGCAAAAGGGAGGTGATTTGAACTTTTAGTTTTTTATTTTTTCTTTAGTTCTAAAAACTTTTTTTCCATCTTTTTCTTTATTTTACTTTCCCCTTAGGAAGCCTCAACACTGTAGTGTCCGATCGCTCCTGCAGTACAGAGCCGTGCTGATACACATCTCTGTACTGCAGAAATGATCATCTCCTGTGAATGCAGGCGCTCAGTGGACATCCAGAGGAAGTCAGTCATCATAGTAACAGGGGTCATCATCTGACTCATCAATGTGATGGCAACACATCGAAGCCCCGTGAAGGAGTCATAGGGCCACTAATGGCGGCGGGGAACAGCGTCTTAGATCAGTGTGCCAGTGCAATCTAAGGAGTTAAGAGGAGCAGGTGCATCGCTGATCTGCCCACATCTGTTAGCTGCACATGTCAGACAATCAGATCAGTCAATATGCGCAGGGAATGATGCGAGCTCAGCGCGTGGACTCACATCAAAGGGAGGCGACTAAGGACATACCTATACGTCCTTGTTTGTGGATATACCCTTAGGCCACGGTCACACACTGAGTATTTGGTGAGTTTTTTACCTCAGTATTTGTAGGATAAAATCAGGAGTGGGTGATAAATACAGAAGTGGTGACCTGTTTCTATTATACTTTTCCTCTGATTGTTCCACTCCTGGTTTTGGCTACAAAAACTGAGGTAAAAACTCACCAAATCCTCAATGTGAGACTGTGGCCTTAGGCTATATTCAGATGTAGATTTTTTGAGTAGAGAAAAATAAATACCATGGAGAAACTGCTCAAAAATCTACTTATATAATCGGGAGTTGGGATTTCGGGCACTGTAGCCCAATCCCAGACTCCTTAGCGGCACTGCGAGTGATGACGCGCAGCGTCATCACGAGCCGCAGCCGCTCTACAGTTAAAAAAAAAAAAAAATCCGCACCTCTCCCCGAGCCCCCGGAGTCTCCCGCCGTCTTCCGCCGTGTTCCGCTAGGCTCCCGGTGGCTCTGCAGGCTCCCGGTGCCTGCAGTGGTCTTCTATCTACTGCAGTCAAGGACCTGTGGTGATGTCAGAGTCACGTGACACCAGCTTACTCCAGGCAAATCGCGGGTCACGTGACTCTGACATCACCACAGGTCCTTGACTGCAGTAGATAGAAGACCACTGCAGGCACCGGGAGCCTGCAGAGCCACCGGGAGCAGCCGCACCTCTACTCACCCCTCCTCCATCCGCACCTCCACCTCACTCCCTCCTCCAGCCTGACCTCTACCTCACCCCTCCTCCAGCCTGACCTCTCTCACTCCACCCCCTCTTCCAGCCTGACCTCTCCTCACCTCTCCGCTGCCTCTCACACCTCCAGCCTGACCTCTCCTCACCACCTCCATCCAGCCTGACCTCTCCTCACACCTCCATCCAGCCTGACCTCTCTCCCTCTCACCACCTCCTCCAGCCTGACCTCTCCTCACCCCTCCTCCAGCCTGACCTCTCCTCACCCCTCCTCCACCTTGACCTACTCCTCACCCCCTCCATCCAGCCTGACCTCTCCTCCACCCCTCTTCCCAGCCCCTGACCTCTCCTCACCCCTCCATCCAGCCTGACCTCTCCTCACACCTCCATCCAGCCTGACCTCTCCTCACACCTCCATCCAGCCTGACCTCTCCTCACACCTCCATCCAGCCTGACCTCTCCTCACACCCTCCTCCAGCCTGACCTCTCCTCACCTCCCAGCCACCTCCCACCCTGGACCTCTCCTCACCCCTCCATCCAGCCTGACCTCTCCTCACCCCTCATCCAGCCTGACCTCTCCTCACCCCTCCTTCCAGCCTGACCTCCCCACCTCACAGCTACCTCCATCTCCAGCCTGACCTCTCCTCACACCTCCATCCAGCCTGACCTCTCCTCACACCTCCTCCAGCCTGACCTCTCCTCACCCCTCCTCCAGCCTGACCTCTCCTCACCCCTCCTCCAGCCTGACCTCTCCTCACCCCTCCATCCAGCCTGACCTCTCCTCACCCCTCTTCCAGCCTGACCTCTCCTCACCCCTCCATCCAGCCTGACCTCTCCTCACACCTCCATCCAGCCTGACCTCTCCTCACACCTCCATCCAGCCTGACCTCTCCTCACACCTCCTCCAGCCTGACCTCTCCTCACCCCTCCTCCAGCCTGACCTCTCCTCACACCCTCCTCCAGCCTGACCTCTCCTCACCCCTCCATCCAGCCTGACCTCTCCTCACCCTCCTCCAGCCTGACCTCTCCTCACCCCTCCATCCAGCCTGACCTCTCCTCACCCTCCATCCAGCCTGACCTCTCCTCACCCTCCATCCAGCCTGACCTCTCCTCACATCTCCAGCCTGACCTCTCTCACCCTCTCAGCTGACCTCTCCTCACCCTCCTCCAGCCTGACCTCTCCTCACCCTCCATCCAGCCTGACCTCTCCTCACCCCTCCTCCAGCCTGACCTCTCCTACCCCTCCATCCAGCCTGACCTCTCCTCACACCTCCATCCAGCCTGACCTCTCCTCACCCCTCCTCCAGCCTGACCTCTCCTCACCCTCCTCCAGCCTGACCTCTCCTCACCCCTCCTCCAGCCTGACCTCTCCTCACCCTCCTCCAGCCTGACCTCTCCTCACCCCTCCATCCAGCCTGACCTCTCCTCACCCTCCTCTCAGCCTGACCTCTCCTCACCCCTCCATCCAGCCTGACCTCTCTCACCTCCATCAGCCTGACCCTCTCACCCATCCAGCCTGACCTCTCCTCACCTCCTCCAGCCTGACCTCTCCTCACCCTCCTCCAGCCTGACCTCTCCTCACCCCTCCTCCAGCCTGACCTCTCCTCACCCCTCCATCCAGCCTGACCTCTCCTCACCCCTCCTCCAGCCTGACCTCTCCTCACCCTCCATCCAGCCTGACCTCTCCTCACCCTCCATCCAGCCTGACCTCTCCTCACACCTCTCCAGCCTGACCTTCCTCACCCTCCTCCAGCCTGACCTCTCCTCACCCCTCCTCCAGCCTGACTTCTCACCCCTCCTCCAGCCTGACCTCTCTCACCCCTCCATCCAGCCCACCTCTCCTCACCCCTCCTCCAGCCGACCTCTCCTCACCCCTCCATCCAGCCTGACCTCTCCTCACCCCTCCATCCAGCCTGACCTCTCCTCACCCCTCCATCCAGCCTGACCTCTCCTCACCCCTCCATCCAGCCTGACCTCTCCTCACCCCTCCACCAGCCTGACCTCACCCCTCCATCCAGCCTGATCTCTCCTCACCCCTCCTCCAGCCTGACCTCTCCTCACCCCTTCTCCATCGCACTCTCCACCTCTCCTGCGACTCACCCCTCCTCCAGCCTGACCTCCTCACCCCTCTCCAGCCGCACCTCTCCCCCCTCCTCCAGCGCACTCTCCTCACCCCTCCTCCAGCCTGACCTCACCCCTCCTCCAGCCTGACCTCTCCTCACCCCTCCTCCAGCCTGAACCTCTCCTCATCCCTCCTCCAGCCTGACCTCTCCTCACCCCTCCTCCAGCCCACCTCTCCTCACCCCTCCTCCAGCCACACCTCTCCTCACCCCTCCTCCAGCCTGACCTCTCCTTACCCCTCCTCCAGCCTGACCTTCCTCACCCCTCCTCCAGCCTACCTCTCTCGCCCCTCCTCCGCCTACCTCTCCTCCCCTCCTCCAGCCTGACCCCACCTCTCACCTGCTCTCTACCCCTCCTCCAGCCTGAACTCTCCTCACCCCTCCTCCAGCCTGACTCTCCTCACCCTCCTCCAGCATCACCTCTCCTCACCCTCCTCCAGCCGACTCTCCTCACCCTCCTCCAGCCGCACTCTCCTCACCTCCTCCAGCCGACCTCTCTCACCCCTCCCAGCCTCCCTTCTCACCCTCTCCAGCCTCACCTCCTCACTCCTCCAGCCTACTCTCCTCACCCTCCCAGCCTGACCTTCCTCACCCCTCCCAGCCTACTCTCTACTCCCAGACCTCCTATACTCTGCTGATCTCCCACCCACTAGCCGATATCTCACCTCGCCTCTATGCTCTGCCTCACCCACACAGCCGCTCTACTCATGCTCTGCCACCCTCAGCCTCTGCTCTGCCACCCACACAGCCTCGCTCTATAGCTCTCCACCCCACAGCCCCCTATGCTCTGCCTACACACAGAGCCTCCTTATGCTCTGCACCCACACAGCCGATGCCTCTATGCTCTGCCACCCACACAGCCGCCTCTATGCTCTGCACCCACACAGCCGCCTCTATGCTCTGCCACCCACACAGCCGCCTCTATGCTCTGCACCACACAACCCCTCATGCTCTGCCACCCACACAGCCGCCTCTATGTCTGCCACCCACACAGCCGCCTCTTGCTCTGCCACCCACACAGCCGCCTCTATGCTCTGCGACCCACACAGCCGCCTCTATACACACAATCATTTCACCCAACTCCCGATGCCAATTTGCCATCGGTGCTTTTTACTTAGTCTCATAAATAAAGAGCAGCTTTTTACTTTCTTGGTCTGATGCTGTCTCCACTTTAAAGCAAATGGTTATTTAATTTATATTTAATAAATCAATAGTACACATGAAAATAAGCAACTTTGTAATATACGGTATGCGATCAGACAAATCTGCTTCTTTCTCTGCCAGAATTGATCAGTCATTGGCTAGGGTCACACTTCAGGTTATTTTTTACAAAACCTAATCCGGTTTTGAGCTTTTAAAAAGCTCAAAACCGGATCAGGAAATGCTCCTCATAGGAGCCTATAATAAAAACCGAATTGCTTCACAAGCAATCCGGTTTCCGTCTCCGGCTCTGCAGCCTGCGTGAAAAATCATGCAGGCTGCAGTTTTCGGAGCGGTTCTGTTATCTGCAATGCGGGAACCGGATTGCTCAGGATGTGTAATCCTGAGCAGTGCGGTTCCTGCATATGCTTTGCTTATCCTGGCTGCCACCGGGATAAGCAAAGTGTTCTGTGCAGTTTTGAAACTTTTCATTTTATTAATAAATGTTCCCATACTGTCTCCAGGGGGTGCCCAATCCCCCTAGAGACCTTACACCCACTCAGGTGGGCATATAATGCTATCATGACCTCTGTACAGCAGCTGCCTCCTGACAGCTGCTGTACAGTTTTATGAATGAAAGCGTCGGGCTCTTCAGACCAGTGCGCATACTATAGCTATTGCTATAGCATGTGCGCCGCTGTCTGAGGTCCTAAAGCCTTATACAGTAGATCTATGGGCAGCGCTGCCCATAGATCTTACTGTAAGTGGCTTCAGGACCTCAGACAGTGGCGCACATGCTATAGCAATAGCTATAGTATGCGCGCTTGCTCTGAGGAGCCCGACGCTTTAATTGCGGCTGCAGCATCCGGATGCGGTGAACGCAATTCTGTATTTAAGTGTGACCCTAGCCATTATCAAAATTTTCAAATCTGAGGTAAAATCTGCATTCAATGAAGACTTTCCCATTACTGAGATAGGAGATGGCAGATGTTACTGATGAGATCCTATGATGACGGGAAGAGGAGAGGGGGGGGGAGGTCTACTCTAACTCCTCCTCTGCCTCTAGCTCCTCCTCTTCCTCTAGCTCCTCCCTCCTCTCATCATATAATCTCATTAGTAACAACTACCATCTCCTATGTAGATAAAATAGAGGGAGTGGATCTCTGCCTCTAGGTCCTCCCTCTGTCTCTGGCTCCTCCCTACAATCATCATCATAGAATCTCATCAGTAACATCTGCCATGTGGAGAAGGAGGAAGAATGTACACAGGGTGATACTACCCAACCCAGCCTCATCTGATCTTCTCAGCACGAATTGAGTGATAATGAGGAGGAGGAGGCTGAAGAAGAGGAGGAACAGGAGATGGTTGCATGCACTACAGAGGTTTCTACCCACATCAGTGTCATCTCATTTGTTCAGTGTGAATGGTCTGAAGAGGAGATGGAGATGTGTCCTCCCAGCGAGGACAGGGAAGACTTTGTCTGTTGGGAGCCTGGCAAACATGGCTAGCTTTACGTCTCTCTGCCTTTCCAGTGACCCTCAAGTTATTCCCATTTTGGCCAACACTGATTACTGGTTGAGAAGACATAAAGGACAGTTTTTGGACATCATACTATATATGGGCGACTACTCGAGAGCATCAATTAAACCAGAAAATATGAGTATATACAGTGGTGTTCAAAAGTCCTGCATAGGCATAGGATAAATAGATTTTTCAAGTTTTAAACGTTTTCTGTCGAATATCTTCGATGCTAATATGACATATTATATATGGTTTTGTTCAGAATACAATTTTGCATTCTCTCCCTGTAATATTTTTAGCTTTTGAAGCAGTTTTGCCTGAAATTATTGCAACAATATGGGAATTGAAAGCACAACTAAATATTGTACAGCTTCAGATCCAAAATTAGCTAATCACAGATGAGGTTCTTGTGACCAATCATAACCTGGATATGGCAGCCAATCACATTCCATTACATTGCATCACATCTGCTGCTTTGTTTGTTTGTTTTATCTCTTGGTCTATCTAGTGAATCATACTGTAGAGCTTTATGATGGGAGCCTTCAGATTTTTGTCAGCGGCAGGTCGTGTGCGAGTTGTGGTGCTACATGAAGAGGGTTATACTGGCCCCCAGATCGCAAGGAAGGTCGGCTGTA
Source organism: Allobates femoralis (assembly GCA_033576535.1). Taxonomy (NCBI): domain Eukaryota; kingdom Metazoa; phylum Chordata; class Amphibia; order Anura; family Aromobatidae; genus Allobates; species Allobates femoralis. Next base: position 8,114 of record JARQOC010004368.1, read on the forward strand.
ATCAGAGTACAGTCGTAAGAATTTTGCAGAAACATAAGCAGCTTGGAATTACCCAGGACAGGCCCAGATCTGGTCGGCCCAGAAAGTCAACTAAAATGGAGGATAGAGTACTGATAAGAACATCCCTTGCCAATCGAAAGCTCACCTCTCCTCAGCTTCTGCGAGAATGGCAAGAAAAGTGCAAAATTGAGGTAGCAACATCAACTGTTAGGAAGAGATGTTTGGAAGCAGGATTGAGAGGGTGCAAGGCCCGAAAGAAGCCATTGATGACAGCCATACAAAGACAAAGGCAAAAACTGTGGGCATTGAAATATTCAAAATGGAGGAAGAAGAAGTCGGAAAAAGGACTATTTAGTGATGAAAGCACTTTTTGCATTTTAGGAAATGATGGCAAGTCTTATGTGAGAAGGTTTCCACATGAAGAGTACAAGCCAGAGTGTTTGTGCTTCTCTGTGAAACATCCGATAAAAGTAATGGTCTGGGGCTGTATGGCAGCCAATGGTGTTGGAAGGCTTCATATTGTGGAGGGTATGGTTAATGCAAAAAAATACATAGGCATCCTTAATAAGAAAATGCTGCCTTCTGCTCAACACCTGTTTTCAGGGGATTATATCTTCCAGGATGATAATGCTCCTTGTCACAGAGCTAAGACAGTAACGGAATGGAAAAAAAAGAACAAGGTGGCTACTATTGACTGGCCAGCCCAGTCCCCGGACCTCAATCCAACTGAAAAATTGTGGCACAAGGTATCAATAGAGATATCTAAAAAACAGCCAAGGACCAAGAGAGAGTTGATTGAGGCTCTGATACAGGCCTGGAACCACATCATCACTCGTGAACATCTGCAGAAGCTTGTTCACTCAATGCCACAGAGATGCAAGTTGGTGCCCAAGAGCAAAGGCCGCCAATAAAGTATTAGAAGCTAAAGATGCACTCAAAAGGCCCTTTTCAGGACTCTGAATTAAATAAAAAATAATAAATCTTAAAAAGTAAAATTTAAGTCTGAGTGAACTTGCATTGAAAGTTAATGAACTTAGAAACCTGTTCACCATTCTACACACTGTACTGGTGTAGGTATGGTTATGTTGTAAAAAAAAATATAAAAAATGCGCATACCATAACAATTTATACACTTGTGACATTCAAAAATGAGTATGGCATACAATGAGGGATAACAAAAACATATATGTTCCACCAGTTTCACTGTAGAGATGCAGAAGTATGAAATATATAGTTTTCTTCACGCCTATGCAGGACTTTTGAACACCACTGTACATGCCCGTACTGTTTATTTACACCACTGAGGTCCACACATGTGTATAATGCAAAAAGCAAGATTTTATTTTCCACGAGGACCAGTATCTACAGAAAACTGTTGTGGTGAATAGTAAAAGAAGGTAGGAGGACAGAGCTTAAGTAATGGAGGAAAAGGAAGACGTGTTAGGAAAGGAGAATACTTTAGGTAAATGGGCAGTCAAAAATCCTGCTGCAGTTAAAGTGCATTGGTTAGACGAGAGATGGGGCTATAAACAGTAGGGTCCCAGCCTTAAAAGTAACTGTGCCCCAACTACCCTCAAAGTGCTGTGCTTATTGCAGCTGAATATGCACCTACCCATAAAGGTGAAAGGTTCACCTCTCCCGACACATGTCACAACCCAGACACGTGTTTCGTGTGTAGGCTTTGGTATTTGAGGACCCTGGCAAGTTACATTGATGTCATGAGAGTTTGCTAATGTAACACCATGACTGCCCTTAAGTTTGCCCTCTTCCAAAATGGTGGACAGGTAAGCGCGCATGTGCGCTGCGCCGCTGGTGACTGGCAGCGGGCGGGGCTTCTGGAATGGACGCACAAGGCCGATGACGTCACTGGAAGTTTTCTTCCTTACCCTGTGTGCCCTGAAATGCTTTCCCTGCCTCTGGGTCACGAGCAATGCAGCTCATTAGGATGCGCAGCTGCAGATGATAATCTATTTGGGCTGCAGTCATTTATAGCCTTCCATGCACAGTCACCCCTAAACTCTCTGAAGCAGCCCACACGTGAAACACGTGACGGGGCTGTGACACATGTCAGGAGAGGAGGAACGGATTACTCTCATCAAAACGAACAAGGCCTGGATTGGCCAGGACTTCGCAACCCAACGGATGACAGCAGCAGAACCTAAAGGCATGCACCCCTTCCCCCCAAAAAACGATATGTGGTTCATAGTTTCTTCTCTTCCTTGTCCATCTCTTCCTCCATCACCATATGTGTATGACCATGTCACATAGACTGCATGCCCAGATAAGGTAGGAAAATGTTGCAATTACATTT
>JARQOC010004369.1:0-10422 GCA_033576535.1 Allobates femoralis
AATGGAATCTGTCACTCCAGGTTTTTGCAATGTAATCGAAGACAGCAGGAATAGGGTTTAAATGTCAGTATTTATTACACGTGGGGTGTTTTTTATTTATAGTGGGATTACACCTGGGATTATCATTGACTGGATACAAAGCCTGGTTTGTGGGGGGGGAGACCGCTTTCTGAGTTTAGCTACCCACCTAAATTCAAACATTCTCATTGTGTCAAAACCACTGCACCAGTTCACTAAGTGATACATTTGTTTTATTTCTTTTTCTATATCATTTGTTTTCTCAATCTGTTGACAGATGCCGTTTAAATTCAGTGGTGTAAAAGTGCTGACATTCCTCTGGTTTTTGTTGTCTTGCAGTGTTTAAATATCACATACTTCCCCATGACTGCGCAGCAGTCCTCCAGAACTCAGTAGTCTCATGCTGTACATGGCAGATTTGCTGATTGGCTGCTGAGGTCACGTGGATGTACTGTCAAGCTGGACTAAGGGGGTTTTTCTGGCTACTGTGGGGTGACAGTGGCCAAAACAAAAATTTTGCCCTGGCGCGCTACCCACAAAACAACAGATGGGGAGACATCGAAGGGGGGGGGTCCAAATAGGGCATGGGGGCCCCGCTCATAGGGAATGGGGAAAGAGGTGCCACCTGCACTCACCTGCAACTGTGCCTTGATCTCCCTACCATCCCTATAAGGGTTCTTTCAAACCCATCATTGAGCAGGATACCTAGTCCCTCACGGGCCTTGATGTAAGCCTTCAATAGGGAAATGGCCAGTGGGAGCACTAGTCCCAACCACTGCAATAATAAGAGGGAAAGGGAGACAGGAAAACACAGGCAACTTCACGCCTTCTTCTACGCAGCAGACGGCTTAGCAGTAAAAGCTTTTTCAGAGAACCTCCTTTACCTCAGCTTGTCCAGGAATGGGTTCAATCACCAGCAAAGGATGCTGGAACCATGTGACCATATAAAGGGGATGGGAGTGATCACAGAGTAGTCACACTTGTACTAAGAACTAGCTAGCTTGCTAGCAACAGAAACTGACTTTAAAACTCCTCGACTGCCAAAGGAAAGACACATTTAATATGAAGTCCCAATACAGACATAAGGCACAGGTAAAAAAAACGAGTCAAAAGTCTCCAAAGTAAGAGAGACCATCGGGGAACATGTACGTGATGTCATCACTCAGGGCAAATTACTAAAGTCTTGGAGGACCATCGATACATTCACCCTGGAGTGGCGGAGGATTTTGAACATTTTGAGTGTTGACTTCATTTTCTTTTTTTAAATCACAGACTAAGGATAAGCTAATTTTTGATTCCCCCCCCCCCTTAGAGAACCCTTTTTAACAATTGCTATGACTATATCCTTTATACCTTATATACCCTATAACCCTCACCATGAGCAGTGAGTTGTTCCAATGTAAAGGCTTTTTCTAGTCCTTAACTGGGGCATTTCACTCAATTATCTGTATTTCCCAACGTTCTTATTTCCTCCTATTTAAAGCTTTTTATGAATAAAAGCTTTGCCAATTGGATTAACCATGGTATAATATGTAACTAACCACATCATTAATTATGGTTTTATAGACCAATGACCAATAAGCAAAGCATAATTAAATTTATACATCTCATGTTTCCAAAGTGCCCAATGTTTAGTCTAGGCTTGATTGGGGCGCCATCATCTATCTTCTACATCTGAACTCATCATTTTTTACATTCTGGGAAGAGAATATCCTCCGGCTATAGAAAACCAAATCGGGGAAAGACAACAAAGTCTTATAGGAGAATTCAGGATTTGCTAACTTTCTATGTGAATACATTTTCCATCAGAGAAGCGTTTGTGGCTGCGAGAGGCCCGGGATCCCGGGATAAATTTTATCAATACCTTCAGGTGTAGAGCTGTACTGATTTTTGGGCTGCTAATTTAGCAGATGTATGGATTAGAGAAGATTTGGTTCCCCTGAAATATGCATTGTGTATTTTGGGTGTGTAGACTGTGGTTCTTAAGGTCCATTGGGGGAAGTGATTTTGAGGGCCAACCTATCAACTGTACAGAACATGTGAATATTAATCATGTTATCAAGTAGATCTAGTAGGTTATTTGTTGATCAACCAATAAGAACAAGTTGTTCATGACCATTTGTCGGTTCCAAAGGGCAGCGTGTGAAGCTCATAATTGTGTAAGATGCTGTGGGCCCCCCAAAGGATCCCCTGTAGAGACGAGCGGGGATTGACGTTTGGATGCTTTATGTATCCAAATCAACTGGAGTGAGCATTGCTTTGCTTGTGTACGCTTGGTGCTTGGCCCAATGCCACTTGCAGTGGGTTGATCGGCTCACTCTTTGGGTAAAAGCAGAGTTTTCGGCCATATTGTGGCTGTTAAAATAAAAGATGACTAATCCCCGCTCTCGAAAGGGTTTGGTTACGGCTGGTTGTATGTGGGTGGACATTAGAACTGTCAAATCAGTGTCTTCAAATGACGTTCTTCTCAAGTTTTGACCCTGAACAGTCCGTGTTTAAAAGTTTGGCTCCACCACCCGAACGTCTTTAATCCTCTGGCTTCTGGAACACCAGCCCAACCATGTGCATGTCATTAAGTACAGATGTCATATAAAATCACCACCATAATAGAATACGGAGTTCTCATATATTAGTTGGGTCCAATTGGTCCAGTTCAGCATCCATAACTGGATCAAAAAATGCTGCATGAACGGTTTTGATCCAGCTCTTGGACCAGTCCGGTTCAACAATTGATGAACTGGGTGACTTGGATCTATCCCTTTGAAATTTATCAGTAGAGAGAGTGTTTATGATTCATAGAAACCCTGATCAGTAGTCCATGGCCATAGGATGGGAATCCTGCAAAATGCCTCCAACCTTGTTGTGGCGCAAGTTATAAATTACATTGCGCTAGGACTACAAATCAAGAGGTTCTGGGATGTCGGCAGGAAAGGGGGTGTTTCATTGGGTCTTGGTCCGGGCCCACAAATGAATGACTTAGTGGCTGAAACAAGTGTTCTGCAAATTTAGGGCCACTTTCACATCGGCGTTTTTTGCTGAATTGTGGCAGATTAGCCGCATCTGCCAACTTGCGGCAAGCCCCTTTCATACTCTATGGGACTTGTGGCAAGTGTGGTTTTTGCCTCGATCCGGCAATTGCGGCAAGTCAAAAAAGCAGCTAACCTCACCTGCCGCACGTCCTATAGAGTATAAATGGGGGCTTCCTGCAAGCGTGCCGTTACACATCAGATGCGGTAAATCTGCTGCGATTCAGCAAAGACGCTGATGTGAAAGCAGCCTAATTCGCTTATCTCTAGCTATCCGTCCTGAAATCAATTTTCCTTGGCGAGTAACTACATTGAGGAAGAAAAAACACTGAATAGCCGTATATTTCCAACGGGTCTTAACTATATCATCATACACCTATCTTCCTTTTAGTGGTTTAGTTCTGAATGTTTTAGACAAAACACCCTACTGTTTTTCCTTGAGGATGTTGCGCGCTGAGATTTGTCTCCGTCTAACTTCATTATATAAAACCTGGTAGATGATGGTATATGGATATATGGAGCTGTAGAAACAAAGCCTATGCATTGGAATCCCATTCCTGCTCAGATTGACTATTTATCTGTTGGCAGATGTGTCCTCTGGGGTGATAGATGGAAACGGACCGTGTGCGCTTCCTTGTGATCTTTGATTAGATCACCGAGGGTTATGTTCAATAACTGCCATCCTAGAAGCATCTCTGAATATTGATGTATTATGCAGTGAATACAGATGTAAAATACTGTGTATATATATATAATTGAAATGTTGACTTGCCTCTGCAATATCTTTTTCTTGCCTCCTTATTTATTTCAAAGTTTTTTTTTTTCCTTCTTAGCTTCCTGTTGTTGTTATGGATTTTCAAATCATTTGGAATTACTGAATCTTCTAATCTGCTCTTATTTTTACGTTTACTCTTCTCAAGTAGAGATGTTGTATCACAAAGATTTATGAAGAGTCAATAGATGCAGCAAGGCTGGCCATGGACGGTCAGATGCTTTGCCAAGACTGACGGAGTTGTCTGCCCATTGACAGACTTCTTGCTGGCGGCACGACTGGCACCGTTTGCATTTGATCTTTTCCTTTACTTTGAATAAAGATGCAAATTTTCTTTGGTTGTAAAATCTGTTTTGAGTGATATTAAGGATGTCTGATGATTGGAAGCACTCGGCGGGTGCTCGGCATGAGTCATCTGCAAAAACAGTTGTTATTAAGGGCTTGTTCGTTTACGATGGAAGAAAACTTCTGGAGGGCTCCTCTATATATCCAACAAAAGACTACAATGCATCCACGGTAAAGGAATATACAGGAATGTGGTATGAATCTGCGCTGCTGTAGAAAAGATGAATGTCCAAATATGGTAACTAGTGATGGGCGAGTCCTAAATTACTCGGAATCCGTTGACTCTAGCGAGTCCGAGCCCGGGACTCGCTACTCGTTGCGAGTCTAGCGAGTCCAATGTTAATGAATGGGGAAGCGGGGTAATAGCGAGTAATGTGCGATTTACAAATCGCAGATGTGTCTCGGAAAGCGCTCGCAATGGCATTTTGGTAACACAAGCAGGTGGCGTACGTGCTATTTGCAGGTAGGAGAGCAGCAACGCACTGGTCTGCCACAGAGAAAATAAAGCTGAAGGGGTTATTATGACCCAAAAATCTATCAGGTGCAAAAAAATAAGAAATAGTTTCCTCAGCTAAACCTCTGACTTCAGCTTTAGGAAAGCTAAGTAAGCTAAAAGGGTGGGTTTCAATTTGCGGACCCCTCCGCAGCGTTCTGCGGAGGGGTCCGCAATGTGACCGCAGCGGCCGGGGAGCCCCCTATCTTTATAAAGGAGTGCATGGTGCTGTGCTTGACAGCGCATGACCGTGCGCACCCATTCACTCCCATATGTGATCTGTACGCAGGCGTTTTTGCCTGCGCACAGATCACATAGTCTCGTCCGCACCAGGGACGCGACATGTTGCATCCCTGGTGCGGGCGGGGAGTGTGTGATTTTTGGCGCAGGCATCCGCCTGCGTACAGATCACATATGGGAGTGAATGGGTTTGCGCACGGTCCTGTGCTGTCAAGCGCAGAACCCTTGCGTCCCCATTCTAAACATAGGGGCTTGCGCTGGTGCCACACTGGCGATTCCCCTCCGCAGAACACTGCGGAGGGGGCGCCAGTGTGAAGGCAGCCTAAGTATGAGGTTGGTCTGTGTGCACTGTAAGGCTGCTCCTCCCTGCCTGCCTGCCCGCCCGCCTGCTACAGTCCTCTCACAGTACTCCTCTGTCCTCCTGGTAGCTCTCAGAAGAGCTTTTTGGGGGTAAATATAAGGAATCTTGAAGTTTCCCTACACTGACTGACACTCCCTATGATCTGCTCAGCATCTACCTCACCCTGCTCTAGCTCAGATCTCACAGGAATGTGGAGGAAATGGCGGTGGCAAGGCTTATATACAGCCTCGCCTCTCATACATGACATAGGCATAACGATGGACAGAAGCCAATCATAATCCTGCACAACCAACATGGCTGTGGCATTACTGAATATGATTGGCTTGTCCATCTTCACAAGTTTTCTGACCTAACACGCTAGGCTGTCTCGGAAGCTTTGTCGGAACATAACAGATTCTGTATTCGCGAGTCCCGAATACAGTATACAGGACTCGGATTCGTAGACTCGCTGCTGACAGCGGGTATCCGTGAAGCGGTGCGATTGTTTAAACGATTTGGGAGATTCAAGCTACATAGCGATGTGATATAGCGAGTCTAGCGAGTGAGAAAAAGTAAACTCTGACAAAACTAGGATTGCCATTGACTTGCATTGGACTCGTTACTGTGCGAGTAATCGCTGGGAAACTCGCCGAGTACCGAGTCCTGCGAGTAGACTCGCCCATCCCTAATGGTAACATAATGCAGGTGGTTTATTTCAATGAGTTTCGAAGTGTGTTCCTCACTTCTTCCTCTAAAACCCACACCGATCGATGGGTTTCCTGAGAATGAAGTGAGGAAACACTTCAAAGCTCGTTTAAAAAAAATCACCCGCATTATGTTTACCATATTGTGGACTTCATCTTTTCTACAGCAGTGCGATTCATTAATTTTTTGTTGTTTCTGTTTTGCTTATTGCCTCCGTCTCCGGGGGGAAAATGGGGTCAAATTTTTAAACCCTCCCTCCATCAAAAAAAAGGGCAAAGCCAAAAACCCCCCCAACAGGCTTGGCTTACAAAAATTCGCCCCGTTTTCGCCTCCCGGGGGGCCCCCAATTTTGTCAACTCGTTCTTTTTTCGCGGCCCCTCTTCGGGACCTTTCAATCGTTCCCACGGGTACCCGTAAGGGGGGGAGAAACTTTTGGGAGTTCACCCTACTCGGGGTCTCATAGAAAAAAAACTCCCCCCCGGTTCCATTTTTCGGGGCCTTTTTCGAGAACCGGAACCCCCCATCCCGGGCCCCGATAAACCCCCCCCCAAGGGTCTTTCGGGGGTTTATTTAAATTTTCGAATTTTTCCTCCTTTTTCCCTCCCCCCATCGGGGTTTCCTAAAAAGTAATCCTTTCGCTCAAAAAACACCCCCCATTAGTTACCTTTGGGGGCCTTTCATTTTCTAACATCAGCTTCCCCTTTCTGTTTTTCCCCAATTTTTTTTAAAAAACCCCCCGGTTTCTTTTTACCCTTTTCCTTTTCCAACCCCCCCAAAACCATTTGGTTTATTTTCCCACCCCCTTTAAAGCCCTTTGACCCCCCCCTTTCCCCCTTTCCCGGCTTCCTTTTTTCCGGTTCCTTTTATCTTTTTACTTTTTCGGGGGGGGCGGGTCACCCCTTTGAACACGAGAAAAACCCTTTGGTTTTTGGGGGGCCCACTATTTGCTATGAATTTTCTTTTTAATTAATTTCCCTCCCCCCCCCCAGTGCCGCGGTTTAAGTTTTTTTGGTTATCGCCCTTCCAGGGCGTCCCGCAGGGGACCTCCCTCCCACCTCCCGGGTTTCTCGGAAGACCCAGCTACCCCTTGTTCCTGCTCAACGGAAAGTCCTGCCGGCCTGTAAAACAATAAAATCATCGTATTGGGAAGACTATAAAAGACTTTTTTTTTTTTTTTTGGTGGCCACAAACTACTGACGTGAATACTGGAAAAGGGGGGCCTGAGAATCAAAGACTTCTTCTACTTATTGGCTTTTGGATTTTAAAGGGCAGGGGGGGTTTTTTTCTTTCTTGTGCACCAGAGAGACATTGATCAGGGGGATCGCTCTTACATCTTTTTTTACGATCAGTGGGTAACTGTTGCCACCCATTCTTCTACCCCACGCCCTAAGAATTATGGCATCTATAAACTATTTTGCTTTGCACTGTTTTGACATGAGCCAGTGCAGGCCAAATGTTTCTTTTGGTTTGCATCTTGCACTTGAAGAAATTTAAAAAAAAAATGTCACTTCAATTGAATTTTTTTAAATTAAATGCTAGTGTCAGGGGAAAAATATGAAAATTTTAAGTTTAAAAAAATCTTTTTTTTTAAAAAGACTACAAATTTACCAATAGTTCCTATTCCCACAGTTGTAGACCCCAAAAGTATTGACACCCCCCTGCAATTCGTCAGATAATACTCAGTTTCTTCCCGAAAATGATTGCAATCACAAATTCTTTGGTATTTTTTTCTTTATTTAATTTGCTTCAATGAAAAAAAAACACAAAAAAAGAATGAAGCAAAAACAAAAAACATTGACATTTTTAAAAACAAAACTCCAAAAATGGGCCAGACAAAAATATTGGAAAACCCTTCACCCAATACTTTTTTGCACAACCTTTAACCAAAAAACTCGATCAACCCCTTCCGGTAAAAACCCTCAATGAGTTTTTTTACAAAACTCGCCGGAAAATAAAAAATTCCGGAAACTGCTAGGCCTAATTTTAAGGGGTTTAAACCCCCTTTTTTAGATCCTTCCACAGGTTTCTATGGGATTTAGGGCTACTATTGTGGGCCACCTTTAGAAGTCTCCCGTCTTTTTTCTCAATCCCTTTTTTAGGCTTTTTTTTTGTTTTTTTTTGGGTCATTGTCCGCGGAAGACCCCCCCTGCCCTGAGGGAGACCCCCGCTTTTCACACTGGGGGCCCCATATTATGCTCAAAATTTGTTGGGAGTCTTCAGATTTTTTTCATAATGGCCCCACCAAAATCAAGCCCGTCCAGTGCCAGAGGCAAAACAAAAACAACCCCAAAACTCAGGGAACCTCCGCCAGTTTGATTGTAGGGACCCGTGTTTTTTTCTTTGAATGCCCTTTTTTTTTTCCTGTAAAATCTAGTTGATGCCTTTGCCCAAAAGCCTACTTTTTGTCTAAACTGACCAAGAATATTCTTCCAAAAATTTTTTAGGCTTTCTAAGGGGAAATTTGGCAAACTCCCCCCTGGCTATTTTTAAAAAAGTCCGGGGGAAGAAGTGGGGTCTTCCTGGGGCTCCTACACCATTTCAGTCCCAATTTATTTTAACCCGTCGGATAGTACGGGTTGACACTGTTTTACCCTCGGACGCAGGGAGCTTTAACTTTTTGGATTAGTCGAGTTTTTTTCCACCATTTTACAAAACTGCGTTTTAAATCTTTTTGTCAAATTTTTTTTTTTTCCGTCCATATCCAGGGAGGAATACAGCAAAAGGGCTTTAAAAAACCCCTTGTTTACACTGCGCACGGGAACACGGAACATTCAGGTCTTTGGAGATGGGCTTGTAGCCTTTGGGTTTCTCATCTTCCTCACAAATTTGGGTTTCTCAAGTCCTCAAACAGTTCTTTGGCTTCTTTCTTTTCTCCATGCTATGTATACACACAAGGGCAAAAGGGGACAGGGTTAGTCAATTTTAAACCTGTCAACTGCGCAAGGGGATTTAGTTTTAAAACCAACACCTGTTAGGTGCCACAGGTAAATTCAGGCTGTTTTTAAACAAATTAAGAAGCAAAAACATGATTTTTTAAAAAGTGCCAATACCCCTTTTGTCCCCCCCTTTTTTAAAGTTTGGTGGAATTAGATCCAATTTTGGGTTTAAAGGGACAATTCTTTTTTTTTTTTTCTCTAAGACAAATTAATGAAAATAAAAATACCAAAGGATTTTTGACTGCAAACATTTTTAGGAAAACGAGTAATTTCTGAAGAATTGCAGGGGTGTCCATACTTTTGGCCACAACTGTATGTGCTTCAACAATTCGCCCCATGTACACACATTGTAAGAGGGACACAACTCAACATTTAGAACAATGCAGAGCCCAACCCTCCAAATCCCAACGCCCCAGTTTAAGAACTTGCCTCCCCCACGGACCAGGAAAATGACACCACTCCCAAATTTAAAGGAAAAGCAGCAGCCAAGCAGAGTCTGCACAGACGGGCCCCCAGAGAAAATGAACCAAACTGCAATTGGGGAGGGGAGCAGAATCTTAAGTCCAGGGGGGGGAGAGCAGGACCAGTTTTACACCACTTCACCTTTTAAAATCCCCTGAGAGACCTAAACAAACTAAAAAAAAAAACCAAAAAAAAGCACAGCAGCTCACTCCAGAACTGCAAAGACAGCAATACGTGACATCTACCCTATGACCCAAATGACTCCATCCTCTTTTTTTTTTTTTATCTCACGTCTATGCCACTGTGTTAGGTCCTACCAACAAAGCCCTTAGATGGGCGTTTTCATTTTGGGGATCTATAGGTTTATTTTAGCATCAGATTTACAATCCAAAAGGGGTTGACCCACCTCAAAAATTATGAACCCACACGGGGCATGGAAAAACACAAAATACAACCGCCAATTTCGCCCAAGGGGGGGGAAATGCATCCATGGGAAAAATTAAATAAAAGGGAAAAGATTGAAATATTAAAAAAAACCCCAGTATGTGAGGGGATTTTTGCTTTTTTTTTAGTCTTCAATGATTCTTTTTTTAGCAGTGGAGAGGGGCCCGTTTTTATCCGAACCCCGCAATTTCATGCAAAAATGAAACCACCTATTGCCTACAAGGGATTTGCTGAAGTCTGACATCCTAAGACCGGGGATTTAGGGAAAAGGTATTTTTCTTTATAAAACGTAAACTCCCCTAAAATTCCCAATAAACTTTTCATCAAAAGTGCAGGCAGTGAAACATTCATTTTCTTAGTTAAGTGGTTTTTTTTTAAAAACCTCTTATGTCTTGTAAACAATTTTAGGCTAAATAAAAAAACATGGGTATAAGGGGCCCCTGTTGAGCTTGACGGCTGCCAGGAACGAGATTCGCTTGAAAAATAAAATCTGTCCAAAGAGGGAAAAAAAAAATCCAACATTGCCTCCAGGGGTTTTTGAAAAAACCCCCACATCTGATTTTTCAGGTCAAAAACATCAACAAAATTCTTTTGGATCTTTGGGTTTTTTGGGTGATAAAGCGAACTGTGTGCAAAAAATG
>JARQOC010004370.1:0-10420 GCA_033576535.1 Allobates femoralis
GATGCCTGCTTGAAGGGGCACATGCCCCCCCCCTGGGCCCAAATTTGGAAAATTAAAAAACAGAGGAAAATTTTAAAAGCTCCCCCTTTTAAAAATTTTGGAAAACCCCGCCTCCCCCAGGCCCCCCCGAAAGAAGGCCCGTTCCCCATTAAACGGGCCCACACGCCCCTTGGGTTTTTCTGGGTCCTTCTTTTTCCCCCCCCAGCCACAACAGGTTAAAATTTAGAGGACCTGGTTTCCCCCATTGGGCCCCTTTAAAGGATATACCGCTTTTTTATTAATTGGTTTTTTTTTTTTTTTCCCCAGATACCAGTTTTTTTTTTGGGAAAATATTTTTATGTTCCCCCTAAAATATTTATTCCCCCAGGGAATTGAAAAAATCAGTCCCCGAAATTTTTAGGGCTTTTTTTTTTGGGCCCTTTTTCCCGCTTTTAAAAAAGGGTTTTCCCAAAAAATTTAATTTGGGATAATTATTGTGCAAAAATTCCCGGAAACAGTGTTTTTAAAATTTCCGTAAAAATAACCCCCGTGGGATAAAAACCCCCCCCCCCTGTAAAAAGCCGACCCCCCCCACTTTTTTTCCCCCAAAACCTGGGGGAAAAACCCATTGACTTCCCTGTTAAAAACCCCCGGGTTGGGAAAAACCCCGCCCAAAAAGGGGAAAAAACCCGCCCCCAGCAGTTGGGGGGGTATAAAAGCCCAAAACCTCCCCCCCGTGGGGGATAACAGCAAACAAAACCCCCCGTGGTAAAAATAAAAAGGGAGCCCCAGAGGTAAAAATACAGCAAACCCCCATGGGGAAAATTTTTAACCCGCAGCAACCCCCCCTAGTAGTATACAAGGGAAACCCGCCCCAGTGGTAAAAACAAAACAAAACCCCCCCCAAAGGGGGAAATACAAACAGCCCCCCTGGGGAAAATATCCCGCAAACAGCCCCCCAGGGGGTAGTGGGAAAAAGGGAGCAGGGCCCCCCCGGGTAAATAATAAAAACAAAACCCCAAAAAAGGGAATACAGCAAACCCCATTTTTGGGAAAAATTTAAAAGGCAAAAAAAGCCCCCCGTGGGGGGAAAAATATACCAAACAGAGCCCCCCCCCCCGGGGGGTAGGTTTTAAAAAAAGCAAACAAAACCCCAAATTTGGGATAAAACAGTAGCAGCCCCAGGGGGAGAAAACAGCAGCCCCAAAAGGGGATAAAAACAGCAAACCCCAAATGGTAAATATACAGGGAGCTCTTAAGGGGAAATAAAAAAAAAGCAGCCCCAGAAAAGGTTTTAAAACCGCCCCAGAAGGGATATAAAAAGCAAGGGCCCCCGGGGGAAATAAACCAACAGCCCCCCGAAGGGAAAAATAAAACAAAACCCCATTGGTTAAAATAAATAGCAAAAACCCTTTTTGTAGTATACAAAACAAAAACCCCCCCGAAAGGTAAATACAGCCCCCAGAGGTAAAAATACAGCCCCCCCCGAAGGGGAAATACAGCCCCCCGAGGGGAAAATACAAGCAGCCCCAGTGGTAGTATAAAAGCCCGCCCCCGATTTTAAAAATAATTTGCAAACCCCCCCCGTTTTGGGAGTAAAAACAGCAAAACCCCAAATGGAAAAATAAACAGCAGCCCCAAAGGTAAAAAAACAGCCCCCCAAAAAGGTTAAAATTTCCAAAACCCCCCGAGGGGAATTAATTTTCAGGCAGGCCCCAGTGGGGAGTATACCCCGCAGCAAATTAGGTAGTAAAAACAGCAAACCCCAGAGGTATAAACAGGAAAACCCCCCGTGGTAGTAACAGCAGCCCTTTAAAGGGAGTATAAAAGCCCGCCCCAGAGGTATATACAGGGAAACCCCCCGTGGTAGTAAAAACCCGCACCCTTAAAGGGGAAAAATTTTACAGCAAACCCCCCCCGGGGGTATATACAGCCCCCCCGAGGTTTTTATTAAAAGCCCCCCGAGGTATAATTAAAAGCCCGCTCCCCCCCCCCTATCAAATATACAGGGCCCCCCCCTTTGGGGTTTGCCCCAAACCCTTTAAAGGGAAAAAGAAATTTTAAAACTTATCCCCTCCCCCCTGTTCCCCCCCTGGGCCCCCCTGCCCCCGCCGCTGTCCCCCTTCCCCGATCCTCTGTCCCCCTTTATCCAGCGTCTTTCCCCTCCCTTCCCTTCCCCCCTTTTTCCCCCCTGGGGACAAACGGCAAACCCCGGGAAAAGCGGAGGGAAAAAAGGGGAAAAAGCCCCCAAAACCCCCTTCCTTTACAGGATTTTTCTAAAACCCAAGGGGGGGCCCCTTTATACTGGGGTGGGGGGGGGGAAATGTAAACTTAAAACATTTTTTAAAAAACAAATTAAAAAAACAGTGGGGCCTCCCCCGTAAAAAGGGGCCCAGGGGGGGGGCCCCTTTTAACCCCCAATTTTTTTTAGCTGAAAAAAATCAGCTTATAAAGCCCAGTATAACGGGTTAAACCCCCCCTTTTTTCAGGGGGATTTTGCCAAATATTGATTTTTTTTTGCCCCTTTTCTTTTTAATTTTGTAGGGGTTTTAAAAAATTAAAGAAATTTTTTTAAAAATACAATCCCCTTTAAAGCGGGAAAAATTTTTTTTTTGAAAGGCCCCTTACCTTTTTTTTTGGGGGTGTTTCCTTGGGGGGAATTTTTTTGTTTTCCCCTGTGGGCCCCGTGTTTGGGAAAAAACAACCTTTTTTAAAATTTTTTTTTAATTTTTTTTTATGTTCCCCCCTGTTTTTCCCCAAAAAAGAATTTTAAAATTTTACTAATTTCCCCGTCGAGCATGGGTTTTTATCCCAAAAAAATTTTAAAACAAAGTTTTCTTTTTTTTTTTCATATGACCCCAAACCCCCCAATTTTTCGTGTGGGGGGGCCGGGTTTTGATCAAAACAGTAAAATAAAAAAAACCCCCGTCCCCCTTTAAAAATGGTAAATCCCCCGTTTTTGGGGAGCGGCCCCAATCAATCCCCACCCAAAGGGGGGGTCACTGAAAGGTTTTTCTTATATTAAAATTCCCCCTTTAAAATTTTTGGCCAAAAATGGGGACTTTTGGGAAAAAAAGGCATAATAAAAAGCCCTTTTTCAGGCCCCATGCTTAAAATTTTAAAATAAAACCAAATTGGGAAAGGGCCAAATCAAGGATGAAAGCCAAATTTTTTTTTTTGGGAATTTTTAGAACTTGGGAAAGTATTTTTTGGTTTTTTTTACAAATTTTGCCCCGAAAATTTTTGAATTTGGGGCCCCCAATTTCCCCAATTTTTTTTAGCTACAGTTTTGGCAAATTTCCCCGAGTAAAAAAAAAACAAACAAAAATTTTGGAACCCCAGAAAAAAACAAAAAACTTTCCCCTTCAAAAATGGAAACGAACCCCGAAACCCCGTTTTTTTAAAGGGAAAATAAAGTAGATATTAAGTTTTCCGGTTTTGCTTTCACCCCCCTAACCCAAATTTTTGTATAAATTGAGGTTAGGAGGAATCCCCTGAAAAAAAAGGGGGCCCCTAGAATTTGGGGGAGTTGGGGATTGCCAAAAAAAAAATTTTTGGGTATTCCCTTAAAAGCCTACGCCAAAATTTTAACATTTTCAAATTCCCTAAGCCCTTTTATATGGTGTGGTCCAAATTTTAAACCAAGGGTGGAAAAAAATATTTTCAAATATGTTTTCCCCACCTGAAAAACTTTTTTTTTATGGGGGGCCCTCACACGCGTTCCAAAAAATCACGTTTTTCGAATCGCTTTTCTTGGCCCAAAAAAATGATGTTTTTTAAAACGATATTGAAAAGGTGGGGACAGGGCAAAATCCCCAAACCCGGATAAATCGCCGGGTTTTTTTTTTTTGCCAGGTTTTTGAAAACCCGCCCCCTAAAAACCCTTGGGGGGGGAAAGGTTCCCCCCCCGGTGGGCACCCCAGCATCACTGGGGTTTTGGAACCCCCGGGAAAAACCCCGGCCCAAACAGCCCAGCTCCCCCCGCGCTTTTAAAAGCAAGCCCCTGGGAGCTGGGGATCCCCAAAGGGGTTAAAAAAAAAGCGGGGGAAATAAGCGGCCAAAAAGCGGCGCTTAGTTTAAAATGCCCCTTTTTATATGGATGCCAGCGCCCCTTTGCTGGTAAATGATCCCCCTGGGTGAGGGCCCCCCCCGCCTGTGGTTTTTAGCTTTTACCAACCCAACCCTCCCCTTTAAAAGGGGCCCTTCCCCGTGGGAAAACAATCGTTTTTTACGTGGGAAAAAACGGCCCCCCCTTTGACAATTTCCAAAATTTCCCCGTGGGTTTAAATTTTCCCCCCGGGGGCTCCCCCCGTCAATTTGGTTTTTGGGGGCCCCCCCCGATATTTCCCCAAAAATAAGAAGTAATTTCCCCTAACTTTTTATGGGGGAAAAAGATTTGTAAAAAAAATAACCTTTATTTTTTGATTGTACAAAAGTGGGACCCAAATCATTTCTCCCCTTTCTTTAATTTTGGGAAACTATAATTTGAGTCCCCCGGAAAAAGGAAATTTTTTTTCCCCAATAAAAGGAGGGTTTTGGGGGTTGCCACCCAAATTTTTTTTTTTTTTTCCCCCTTCCTCCCGGATCAACCCTGTTTTTTGGCTTTTTTGGGTTTTTAACCAAAATAGAAATTTTTTGGTCCCCTTCCCCTTCCCACCTTAAAAAAAACTAAACCTTTCAAAGTTTTTTTTTAAACCCCCTTTTTAAAAAAAAAATTACTTTTTTTTTTCCTTTTTTAAAAAAACGTGGGGCCCCGAGCCTTTTTTTTTTTCAAACATATTGGGGGAAAAAAAAGGTAGGGAAAGGGCCCCAAAATGGCCCCAAAATGGGAACCCTTTTTTTTTCCTGGTTGGGTTTTTTTTCCAGAACCATAGATAGAGACCCATTTGGGGGAAAAATTCCCCCTTTCTTTATGTGCAACTTTAAAAAAAGGGGGGAGAAAACGGGGCAGTGGAAAACCTGTTGGAAAAAAAACCCGTATATTGGGGCCCCTTTGGGCCCCTCATAGTTTCATCACAATGCCAAAAATAAAATTTGGGTTTGGGGGGTTTTTCCAAAGCTGCTTTTTCTTGGTTTTTTTGGGGCTGAATTTGGGGGGCCAAACCCTTTCTCCTTTGGGGCCCCTTTTTTTCAACTGGGTAGGGGGCATCAAAAAGGCCAAAAGTCCCCCCCCCTTTAATGACCCCCCGACTGTAAATTAAAAGCCGCACTTTTTCCCGCGGTAATTTAAAGTGGGCCCAAAAGGGTTAATTTTTTCCTTCCTGCAAGCATCACGGGTTTAAAGTAATAGTTTAAACCTATTCCCCCCTGCAAAAGTCCCCAAAAAAAAAATGGGGAAAAAGGGGACCAACCCGCCCTTTGGGAGATGTAAAAAGTTTAATTTCCCTGAATCCCCCTGTCGCCCCCCCTGCTTTTTCAATGGGCTTTAAAACCATTGCTTCAAGCCCAAGGGGAAAAAAAATTTTTCCCAGGCTTTTGATTACTGATTTTTTTCAAAATTTTAAAAAAGGAACAACTAAAAAACCAAAAAGTAAAACACCAAGCATACTTTTAACAGAAAAGTTTTTTTATTTTTAAACTTCTCCCCTGTCCCCTTTAATTTAAAAAATATTTTCCCCAATCCCCCAAAACCTTTTTTTTGTGAAACCTGGGCCCCCACGGCCCCTCCCGGCATTTTCAGCTATTTTTATTTTTTTAAAATTTCTTAAAGCTGCCCGCCCAAATTTAAAATTTTTTCTATAATTCCCCCATTAAAAAAATTTTAATTATAACAAGTAAAAGGGGGGGAAAAATGTTTAATTTAAAATGATGTTTGGGGGGGAGGAAAACAAATTTTTATTCCCGTTTAAAAACCCCCATCATTTCCCCCCCCTTAAGGTTTTTTTATCATATTTTTTCTTGAAAAAATTTTGCAAAGACTTTTGGGAAAAAGTAAAAATTTAATTATATTTTTTTTAAAGAATGTTGAAAACAGAAAAAAATTTCCCTAAAGCCCCCCATTTAAACTAATTTGAAAGGAACTAAAGAAATCCCGGGGGTGGGGGAATTTTAAAATTTGAGGAATTTTCACGGTTTTGGAAAATTTTCCCTAAAAAAAATTTGGAAAAAAAAATAACTTTAAAAAAAAACTTCCCTTTAATTTTTGTTTTTAAATGGGTTTTCGAGGGGGTGAAAATCTTATTACTAAAAGCTTTCCCCAATTTTTTTTCTAATTACCCCAGGAAAAAACCAAAACCCAAAATTTAAAACTTTTTCACAAATGTTGTCCCCCAAAAATGAAAAGGGTTAATGGTTTTTAACCCGTCCCCCCCCCCCCCCCCCTTTTCAATTTTAAAATTTAAAAAAAATAAAGTAGAAACCCAAGGAAAATTTTAAAAAGAAACCCCCTTTCAAATATAAATTTTTAAAAAAGTTTTAAAATTCCCGGTTGAAAAAAACCCCATAAAAACCTTCCAAAAATTTTGTCCCCACCCAGACTGTGTTTCCCCCGAAGCAGACATTAAAGTTTCAATTTTCCCCCAGTAATCCGTCCCCTTTAAAAACTGAAAAACGGGCCCCATACTCATAAAAAGGATAAAAAGAAGGGGGGAGCCCCACAAATTTTGTGTGAACTCCCCGACCTTTTCCCCGGCCTGATGGGGGGTTGGGGCCCGTGTAACAGAATAGCTCCGGCTACAAACCCAAAAAAATTCTGAACAAAAGTCCCCCAAAAGTTCCCGGCCTTTTTAAAATTTTCCAAAAAACTTCCCCGCCCTTGGCCCCCCAACTTTTTTTTGATCCGTCCCTCCTGGCTTCCCCCTTTTTTGCTTTTTCCCCCCCCAAAAAGCTCAAAATCTCCCCCTTTTTCCCTTTTTTTTGCTGTTTCCCCCAAAAAGCCCCCCTGCCCCCCCCAAAAAAGCTGAAAGGCCCCAAAACACCCACACAGTTCAAAAAAGGGAGTTTTTTAAAAAAGGGGCACAAAAAAACAGTGGGGTTTTAAAGGAAAAAAGTATTCCCGGAACCCCCCTTAAATTTTTCATTGTAAACCCCTTTTTGGGAAAAAAATTTAAATTTTTCCCCATTAATATACCAAAATTCCCCCGGGGGACCCCATCTTTTGACTTTAAAAAAAAAAAGAAAAAAGTAAAAAAAATTTTTGCAAATTTAAATTTAAAAAAAAAAAACCCGAAAAAAATTTAAAATGGTCCCCTAAAGGGTTTACCAAGGGGCCCCCCTTCCCGGACAAAATCAAAAAAAAAATCAACCCTTTCCTTGGGACAAAATTTTTTTGTTTAATTTCCCCCCCTTGAGAAAAGGTTTTTTTTTACCTTTTTTCCCCTTGGGGGGGTCCCCCCCTGTGTTTTTAAAAATTAAAAAAATGATAGGACTTGGTTTTTTTGGGAAAAGGCCCCCAAAACCTGGGGCCCCCCATATAAGAACCCCCAAAAAAGCTCACAGGGCAAGTCCCCAAACCCAAAAGAGAAAAACATGAGGTTCCCAAAAAAAAACTGCCCAAGGGGCTCAAAGACAGAATTTTTTGGCCCCAAAGGCCCCAAAAAAATCTGGCCCCCAAAGTTTTTTCTAAAAAAAATTTTTTTGCAGTTTCTCAAGGGTTTTTCCCAAGAACACAGTGGGCCTTCCTTTTAAACCTTTAAAAAAGGAAGAAGTCTGGGGAACCCACCAGAAGGGGCTTCCCTAGACCTGGGCCCCCTCCCCCCTCCAACGAGCAATTGTGGGGGAAGAGGCTTTTGGGGGGGAGAGGGGAAAGAAAAAAAACCCAAAGGGTCACCGTGGGGGTGAGCCCCCCCAAAAAAATGCAGTAAAAGGGAGAAAAAGAGGAAAGTTTTTCCCCCAAAAAATCGACTATCACTGCAGCCCCCCCCCCACCCAGTCCGAGCCTTTATAGCACAGTGGGGCCCCATGGAAACCCCCTCCCCCCCAATGCCCAAAACATAAAAAAAAAGCCTCCAAAAAGAGTTTTTTCAAAAAACACATGAAAGGGCTTCCCCCCGAAAATAAAAGAAGGAAAAAAAGGAACCCCCCTCCCCGGTTCCCCCGAAAGACATGGGAAAAAAGAACATTTTGGGGATAATTCCCAAGCGGTATGTGTAGAGAAAAAAAAATCATCCCCCTGCCTTTACACAATCCCAACATGGGAAAAAATTTTTTTTAAGGGGGGCAGCAAAACCAAAACTATGAAAGGGGGATTTTTCAGCTGCAAAAAGGGAACCCGGGAAAAAATTTGGGTTTTTTTCCCCAAATTTAAAAGGAAAAAATGGAAAAGTTGGCCCCCAATTTTCAGAGATATCCCCGGAAATTTAAAACCCCCCCCCCTTCCCCCGAGCTCTGGGGGCCTCAACTTGGGGCCCAAAAGGTTTTCCAAACCTTTTCCCAAAAAGGGTACCGGGGCCCTAAAAACACAACCCCGCTTTTAAAATTTAAAAAAGGAGCGGGTTTTCCCCGAACAAAAATTTGTGGGGCCATTCTTAACTGGTTTAGGGAACCAAAAGGGGCCCCGAACCTAAACCCCCCAAAATTTAACAAAACCCCCTGGAAAAAGGCCCCGAAAAAAATGGTGGGGCCCCCCCAACCCTTCACTATCCAAAAATTTGGGAGAGGAAAACTGAAAAGGGGGAAAAAGGGCCCAGGGAAACCCCCAAAAACCCCGGGGTGAAAAAAATGGGGTTTTTTAAAAAAATTCCCCCCAAGAAGACTCCCTGGTTACTTAAAACCCTTTAAAAAAGGGGGCTTCTACCAAAAAACTTTAAACCAAAAAAAGTCCCCCCGGGGAAAATTTTTTGGAAACCCTGTGAAAAATTTTTCCCTTTTTTTAAATAAATTTTGCAAAAAAAAGTTCCCCCAAAATTTTCCCGTTTTTTTTTTAGGTTCCCCCTGAAAGGGTTCAGAGTTTTTCATTTAAAAAGAAGGGGAAAAAAAAAAACTTTTTTTGGGAAATTTAACCAAAATTTTTGGGTTTCAATTAAAAGAAAAGTGAAAAAAAAAAAAAAAGGGGGGCCCCCATATACTTTTCCCTAAACCCCCCATAGTTTTAAAAAATAAAATTCCCCCTGGCCCCAAAAAAAAAAATTTTTCTTTTTGCCCCCTTTAAAGGGAAACCCCCAACCAAAACCCGTGCAGTTTTGTTTTTTTTTTTTTTTTTTTGGGTTTTAATTTAAAAAAAAAAATTTACGCCCCTTTAAAAGGGGGGGTTTTTAGGGGGGGCCCAAATTTTAATTTTTTGGAAACCCTCCCTCAACAGCTTTAAAACAGAGAAATAACTACAAAGAAAATTTAATTTGGGGAAAAAAATTCCCAAAAAAATTTTTTTTCAAAAGTGGGGAAAAAATTCCCCTTAAGAGGGGCCCAAAAAAGGGGCAAACTTTTTCCCGCCAAATCAAAAAGCCCAAAAAAAAATGTCAGAAAAATTTGGAAATCCCCCAAAAAATGGGGGCTTTTGGAGTGAAAATTTCCCGCCCATAATTTTTTTGGTACTTTTGTGTTTTTAATTCATAAAAAGAAAATTTTTTGGTTTTTTGCTCCCCCAAAAAACCCTTCCCGCCCCAAACCCTTAAAATGGCTTTTCCCAAAAAAAGGGTTTTGGGAAATGGGGGAAAAAAAGTTTGATAAATCTGTCCCTAAAAACCTTTTTTTTTTGGAAAACCCCAAACCCAATTTCCCCAAAAAAATTTTTAAAACCTTTAAAGGGTAATTTTTTCACCAAAACCCCCGTAAAATTTTTTCCCCGCGTATTTGGCATTGGGCCCCCTTTTTTGGCCCCCGACTGTATGGCCCCCCACGCCACCCCTTTTTCCCCCCGCCCTGGGTTTTTTCCCCCAGGCCATGTTTTAAAATGGTTTGCCCCAAAGGGGAAAAAGTTGGGGGGCTTAAAAAAAAACCCCCAAAAATTGGGCCCTTTAAAAATTTTTTTTGCGTTTCCCCCCATTTTTTGTAGTGGAAGCGCATGGGGGCAAAAATAGGGGGGGCAAAACCCCAGCGTCTGCCCCTGCCTTTTCCCGCAAAAGGGCCCCTAGCTTTTAGGGAAAGGGGGGGATCCCACTTTTTTTTTTTAAAGCACTGCCCTTTTTCAAGGGGCACTGGGAAAAACCCAAAACAAAAAAAACAGGAATACAACCCGGGCCCCCTTTTTTCTTTCGTGGGGGAAAAAAGTAACCCCCTCCCCCTTTCCAAAAACAGAAGGCCCAAAAAGCACTTAACCCGGATGCAAAATCAGAGGCCAAAAAGTTTAAGCAAGCCCCCGGTGGCCCGGGTAAAAAGAAAAAACCCCCCTCAAAAACCCGCTAGGTTTGGGGGGGAGGCAAAATTTTGCCATGCAAAAAGCCAAAAAGGGCCCTTTCATAGAGCCCCCATTTTTACCTAAAAAAATATTTAAAGCAAGGAAATGTCCCGAAAGGGGTAAACCCAAAACCCCCTCCCGCCCGCCTGAGCAAATTTAAACCGCACA
>JARQOC010004371.1:0-10416 GCA_033576535.1 Allobates femoralis
TCACCGCCACCAGGGCCGCTGGAAGAGCAGGGTTCAGCGCCAGAGGATGGCGCTTCAATGAACGCGCCATCTTCTGGGGCGGCTGCAGGCTGCAATTTGCAGCGGGGGGTGCCCAGAAAGCTTGGGCCTCCCCGCGCTGCGGATTCCAGCCCCCAGCTGCTTAGCTGTACCTGGCTAGACATAGAAATTGCGCGGAGCCCCACGCATTTTTTTTTAATTATTTCATGAAATTCATGAAATAATAAAAAAAAAGGGCTCCCCTATATTCTTGTGTCTGGCCAGGGGGTTGGGGGCAGCCCGTCGCTGCCTGCTGGATCCGGCTGGTTCCAGAAATACGACAAAGCCCATGTAATTTTTTTTCTGAAAAATCAATAAAACAATGTACAGGTACAGCTAAGCAGCTGGGGGCTGGAATCTGCAGCGCAGGGAGGCCCAAGCTTTCTGGGCACCCCCCGCTGCAAATTGCAGCCCGCAGCCGCCCCAGAAGATGGCGCGTTCATTGAAGCGCCGTCCTCTGGCGCTGAACCCCGCTCTTCCAGCGGTCCTGGTGGCGGTGGCACGCTGGGTAATAAAGGGGTTAATACCAGCTTTGTTATACAAGCTGGTATTAAGCCCGATATTCTTAATGTCAGGCCACGTTTGACCCGGCCACTAAGAATCTCCAATAAAGGGTTAAAAAAACACAACACAGAGAAAATTTTTTATTAGAAATTTTAAAAAAAAGCCATTAGGGACTCCATCTTTAATTAAAAAAATCCTCTTCCGTCCGACGTAGTCCAAAACGCGATGTCCTCTCTGCTACATCCCTGTGCATAGATATAGATGTCTATGCACAGGGAATGAGCAGACTGAGAACAATCTCAGCTCTGCTACATCATCTCTGTGAGCAAGCGGGCTCTAGGACCCTGGAGCTACGGCAACCTGCACAGAGCAGACAGCTGGACTCGGCTCGCAAAGTAACAGCAGTTACTTTGCGAGTTTCCCAGCGATTACTTGCACAGTAATGAGACCAATGCAAGTCAAAGGCAATCCTAGTTTTGTCAGAGTCTCTGACAAAACTAGGATTGCCATTGATTTGTATTGGACTCGTTGCTGTGGCGAGTAATCGCTGGGAAACTCGCAGAGTACCGAGTCCTGCGAGTCCCTTACTACTTGCTGAGTAACGAGTCCTAGCGAGTAGACTCTTCCATCCCTAGCTGTGTTGTCACAGGTGCAGAAGGGCAAAGAATGTGTAATTGCCTATGCAAGTAGGAAGCTTTGTCCTACAGAGAGGAACCCAGAAAATTACAGTTCATTCAAGTTGGAATTCCTTTCATTAGTCTGGGCCGTTACCGAATGTTTCAAGCACTACTTGGCGGCTGTGAAATTTACCGTCACAGATAACAATCCTCTTACACACTTGGACTCCACGAAGCTAGGTGTACTGGAGCAGCGATGGATGACCCAGTTGTCAAACTATGACTTTACCATTAAATACCGGGCAGGCTGAAAGAACGCCAATGCTGATGCACTGTCAAGAGTGCCCCACTTGCCAGAAGAGGAAGAAGACTTGGATGGGCTAGAAGAGATAGAGCTGCCAGCTTTTATCTGCAACAGTGTATCCCAGTGTAACCAAGGCGCTAAAGGCAAGCGCTAAGAGGCCACGCTGAATCCGTTACCTCACCACGGGTGAAAGGAAATGCAAGACAGCGATTCGGCTGTTCGCTTATTGAAAGAGCTGTTAACCCAACCTGATTCACGTCTTAGCCCAGATGCCCCACCGGAGGTGCAGCACCTGTGGAAGGAAAAGGTTGTTAATCTACAGAGGTGTACTGTGCAGACGTTACATAAATCCCCAAACCCATGAGATGGTGTGGGAGATAGTGGTACCGAAGAGAGATGTTCAGATGGTGCTGGAAGCGTACCACGACGGAGCAGGACACTTCGGGTGGAAGAAGCTTGAAGAGGCATGGAAAGCAAGTTCTTGGAGGGGGAGGGTAGAAACCAGGAGTCAGGACTCCTAAGCTGAGACGCCCATGGAAAAAAGTGAAATGAAAATATGTTTTTTCTGTGTTTATTTATTGCTACCAAGTGAAACCGTAACCACCAAGCTTAGTATGCCTGCAGGACTTATGTCATGAACTTTTACACTTTTCTTGAACTTTTATATAAATATGGACCAGTAAGACCACAGGACTGGTAGTGGTCAAAAACTTGTATATATTTATCCGCAGCCTGCGGCAGAAGGACTAGTGCCATATAGACTGCTTACAAGTTGAGCACTTGGACTCTTGACCTGTTTTTCCATTTTATTGTTTTTTGTAATTTTTGTTTTTTGAGACTTTGTATCATTTAATATTGTTGTTAATGTTTGAAAATGTTGTGTTTTCTCAGTCCAGGAGTACTGAATTTAACTAGGGTGGAATGCGGCACCCCAGGGTCCTGTTGCCACAGATACACCTGGGGCAGAGAAGGATCTTCACATCAGGTAAGCCTGCACACAACACCTTCCACTCCAGACCTGAAGGGAGAGCTCTACAAACCGAGTTCAGGCGAGGTACCATATAAATTCAGGCCTGCAGGCGGAGCCAAGCAATGCAGTTCCAGGGAGGACTGTGAAGACATCCTTGTGAAGGAGCTGCGCTAAGCCCATACCTGTGAGAGTGATTAGACAGCTTGAGGGACCCTAGAGCGAGGGTCAGAGGTAAGAAAGAGTAGTGAGAGGGAGTGGAGCCATTCCGGTTCGCCCCAAAGGAACAGAGCCAGAAACCAGACACCGGCGTCCGAGACTGCAAGGGATATAACTTCGTAAACACTGGAGGCCAGGGAGATTCCGGATCTCCTAGCCACAGCAGCACTTGAAGGCACAGCCGTCTAGTAAAACCCAGGGACCACAGTGGAAACAGCAGTGCCCAGCAACAGGGCTCCCGCCGGCTGCCATACAATTGAAGACAGCAGGAGAGGGTCAGGGCCTAGCTTCAGACAGCCTGGGACCAAACAAACACAGTGCAGCAGGGAGGCCTCATAACTCGCCGGGTGTGGAGATCCCGAACTGCTGCCAGACCACCCGGACTCGTAACATCAGAGACTGTACCCTGGACTGTGCCTGCTATGTCAGTAAAGGTACGGAAACATCAACCATGTGTGTGACTGTTATTACGGCCCCTGATCCTGTTCCCTTCATACACTGTCCTGCAGCTCCTTTCTTACACAACTGCCCTGGGGATCCCACTACACCTACAGGGAGCGTAACCATCTGGCTGCCCTACCATCACCCCGGAGGTCTGACCCGCAGCCCCGTAAACCATACCAGAACCATAGGTGGCATCACAAGCTACTTTTATTTTTATCATTTTCCCTGACTTTTTAGCGACCACCAGGGCCAAGGGACCGGGCACAGGCCCCAGTGACATTCCCTCGAGAAACAACACCCAGAACCGAGTATCCCACAGCCCTGGGGCGGGTCACCTCATCACAACATCACCTATTAATGAAGTCATATTTTTGTATTAAAGGGAACCAGCCACCAGGGTTTAACCACCTGTAAATTAGTGCTGCAGGTGATTGACGTGTGCAGCATGACATCACTACTTGGCTTTTTTTTTTTAATTCCTCCCTTGTGGGTTTATCTTTCTGCTATAAAACGAGCACCCCCTAGATGAGTCTGGATGAGAGGGGGGAGGGGTTTGGCTTACAGCAGAAAGAGAAGCCCACAGGGGAGGAATTAAAAATAAAAATAGTGATGTCATACTGCACACGTCAATCACCTGCTGCACTGATTTACTGGCAGGTAAATCCTTGTGGTTGGTTCCTTTAAATTTATTTTTTCTTTTAATTTGGCAAAGCTTTGATTTTTCATATCACAATCTGTATTAAAAAAAAAAAATGTTCACGCTGGCTACTGGGTCTATTCTAGACTCATACTAAATGGTCTGTGTAGAAATGTTTTGAAAATCTTATATATACAAATATACTGATGCAACAACCAATAAGAAACTTATCAAAAATAGGAGATTTTCTGTAGGAAGCAAAGAAAATGGTGGAGAAATTCATTAAAAAAGGATATAATAAAGAAGAGAAGAAAAAATTCAACTCACCATTAGTATCACCAGGAGGCAGTTTGGAGCACGGAGATGCTCCAGCTGGAACGAGTACTATAATTCAATAGGAACTCCAGCTTCACAAACTTGTGCATTCCTTTATTTAGTAGTAAGTTATCCATACATTTTGGATGTTGCAGTATCCTTTACCATAATTAAGGATTCTGCGACATCTGAAACGCGTGAATAATTTAACAATCGAAGCCTGGGCATTAAACAATTTTTAATAAATGAAGAAGAGCACAAGTTTGTGAAGATACAGGTGCAAGCACACTGGCGTCAAACTAGTGCGAGTGCAATGCAAGAAAAAATGTTGTTTAACGGACCAATGTTAAACAATCTGTCAGGTCAGATTTTTGCATTTTTCCTCCGCTGGACTCGCATTCCAAGTCAAATGTGAGTTAAATCGTAGTGCGCTGCAATTGTATGCGAGTTTCACATGCGAGAAGCCAGTGAAAGTCTATGGGTGTGAGACAAATCGCACACAGACAGCACACTGTGAGTTTGTAGCATGGGCTTTCCCATGCTGGTAAAAGTTAGAATAGACAGACAGACAAATAGATAGATAGATAGATAGTTAGATAGAAACAAATAGAGCAGCACTGCCCAGTGGGTGCAAATCAGCTCAGCTGTCTTCCCAGCACTTGTATATACTTGAAAAAATGCTGCAGCACTCCGTCATTAGATGTACCTTATGCCTTTATTACGTCCACTGGTACCATAGGGCAACGTATCGGGCACAAGCGCCCTTCATCCAGCCTGGATGAAGGGCGTTTGTGCCCGATACGTTGCCCTATGGTACCTGTGGCCGTAATAAAGGCATAAGATACATCTAATGACGGAGTGCTGCAGCATTTTTTCAAGTAGATAGATAGATAGATAGATAGATAGATAGATAGATAGATAGATAGATAGATACCAATCCACAAAGTGAGGCAGCACTCCAAGCATGTTCAGTTTTCAGATTTGTTTCGTCCATAAACCACCACAACGTTTCAGACCGTAGTCCTTTCTCAAGTGACATGTCATTCATGTCACTTGAGAAAGGACTATGGTCTGAAACGTTGTGGTGGTTTATGGATGAATAAAATCTGAAAACTGAGCTTGCTTGGAGTGCTGCCTCACTTTGTGGATTGGTATGAATTACAAACAGACTGAAGGAACTGTTTTTTGAGGATTTTTGCACTCTTTATTTGATGTTTTTCAAGTGCTGCTCTATTTTTGTTTTTTATAGATAGATAGATAGATAGATAGATAGATAGATAGATAGATAGATAGATAGATAGATACAGAATAAAAAGAAGTCAGGCAGCACTCAAATTTTGATTCAAAAAAAGGCTTTAATGAGCCTGTAAAAGTGGCACAACGTTTCGGTGCGGGGAATGCACCTTTCTCAAGTACTTGAGAAAGGTGCATTCCCTGCACTGAGATGTTGTGCCACTTTTACAGGTTTATTAAAGCCTTTTTTGAATCATAATTTGAGTGCTGCCTGACTTCTTTTTTTCTGGATTCATCATATAGCTGGACTCTATATGTTTCAGGACTGTTTGCACCAAAAACCGTAAAGTATTATTTGTGCTGTTCCGTTTTACTTTTTAGATAGACAGATAGATAGATAGATAGATAGATAGATAGATAGATAGATAGATAGATAGATAGATAGATAGATAGATAGATAGATGCAACAGCTAAATCGGGTTTACCAGTCTCCAGCTTCTAATTCCTGGGCCGCCTATTAAGTTACTTGCATATTCACTGCACTGTCAGACAAACAGCATATCACGGATGCCCACACTCTGTGAGTGCCTCTGTGATTGACTGTTGTAGTCACACTGGATTTCCTCAATCTGGACAGTGATTATGCTTGGTTGCCATAGACAGTAGTGTATGGCAACCAAACTGCCATCATAGGATGTTAAATAAATAAATAATTTAAAAAAATCACATGGAGGCTAGCCTGATGAAAGTGGACAGTTGTGAGCTGCCACCCTCAGCTGGTAATTTTAGGCTGGCTTCACATTTGCGTTTGTGTCTGCATGCTGATGGCATGCAGACACAAACGCAGTGCAAAGCAAGGCCGAAAGATGTGTCCACAGCGGAGAATGTCCGCCTGCGTACACATCACTGTGGAGCCCATCAGCGCCGGAGATCTCCGCCTCCCGGCCGCTGGTAAGCTCCGGGACATGTCGGAGGGGAGAACAGCTGATTTGACAGCTGTTTGAATCTCCCGCGCCGACACCGAGAGGAGATGTCGGCGCAGGAAGATTCAAACAGCTGTCACATCAGCTGTTCTCCCCGCCGACATCGCTAGCAGATTACCAGCGGCGGGGAGGAAGAGATCAGCAGAGGCTGAGCTGATCTCCCGGTGGCCGTCGGTGAGCTCCTATGACATCACCGGCGGCCACCGGGAGATTTTTCAATGGGTCCGCAGTGTTCTCCTGCGCTGTCAAGCGCTGAACACTGCGGACCCATTGAAGACAATGCAGGTTTTGTGCGCTTGGGGACGCTTGCTGATTTTCCAAGCTCCCCGAGCGCACAAAAAAATGCAACTGGCTGCGTCCCGGGTGCAGATGCTGGACAAGGGAAGGAGCAGATATCGTCCGCATCCGCACCCGAACGCAGCAAACGTAAGCACTATGCGTTCCTATGTTAAAGGGAACCTGTCACCTAATCTATGGCCCCTAAACTATCACTACCTGCCCCTACAGACCCTAACTAGCTCCCTAACCATCCCTGGCTGACGTAATATGGCTTTATATAAGGTGAAATAAACACTTTATAAACTTACATGATCAGTGCCAGTGGGGCGTTCCTGACAGTAGGGCGGGGTCCCCAGAGGACCGCCGATACTCACCTTCCGAAGACGCCGGTCGTTGCCTAGCGACGCTGCGATTCCGGTCAGCTTCACCCGGCGCACTACGCATGCGCGGACCCGGAAATGACGCGGTCTCCGGCCGCGTCATGAAGAGCGGGGCGGGAAGATTCCAATGGGCTTCCCCGCTCTTCAAATCGATAATGCCGCCCATTAGGGCGTTAGGAAGGGAGCGAGGCGGGGGGAGCGCGGCTCTGGGGACCCCGCCCTACTGTCAGGAACGCCCCACTGGCACTGATCATGTAAGTTTATAAAGTGTTTATTTCACCTTATATAAAGCCATATTACGTCAGCCAGGGATGGTTAGGGAGCTAGTTAGGGTCTGTAGGGGCAGGTAGTGATAGTTTAGGGGCCATAGATTAGGTGACAGGTTCCCTTTAAACATAGGAACGCAGTGTGCATGCGTTTGACTGCGTATGGGAACGCAGCATAAGCTGCGTTCACATACGCAAATGTGAAGCCAGCCTTACCTTGCCTTGCAAAAAAAAACTGTGTGGGCTCCGCCCTATTTTTAATTGCAACCAAGGTAAAACTACAGTCATGGCCAAAAGTTTTGAGAATGACACCAAAATTATATTTTCACATGATCTGCTGCCCTCTGGTTTTTATTTGTGTTTTTCTGATGTTTATATTACATACAGAAATATAAATGCAATCATATTATGATACCAAAAGGTTATATTGACAGTTAGAATGAGTTAATGCAGCAAGTCAATATTTGCAGTGTTGACCCTTCTTCTTCAGGACCTCTGCAATTCTCCCTGGCATGCTCTCAATCAACTTCTGGACCAAATCCTGACTGATAGCAGTCCATTCTTGCATAATCAATGCTTGCATTTTGGCAGAATTGGTTGGTTTTTGTTTGTCCACCCATCTCTTGATGATTGACCACAAGTTCTCAATGGGATTAAGATCTGGGGAGTTTCCAGGCCATGGACCCAAAATCTCTATGTTTTGTTCCCTGAGCAATTTCGTTACCAACTTTGCTTTATGGCAAGGTGCTCCATCATGCTGGAAAAGGCATTGTTGGGCGCTAAACTGCTCTTGGACGGTTGGGAGAAGTTGCTCTTGGAGGACATTCTGGTACCATTCTTTATTCATGGCTGTGTTTTTAGGCAAGACTGTGAGTGAGCCGATTCCCTTGGCTGAGAAGCAGCCCCACACATGAATGGTTTCAGGATGCTTTACAGTTGGCATGAGACAAGACTGGTGGTAGCGCTCTCCTCTTCTTCTCCGAATAAGCTGTTTTCCAGATGTCCCAAACAATTGAAAAGGGGATTCATCAGAGAAAATAACTTTACCCCAGTCCTCAGCAGTCCACTCCCTGTACCTTTTGCAGAATATCAGTCGGTCCCTGATGTTTTTTCTGGAGAGAAGTGGCTTCTTTGCTGCCCTCCTTGAAACCAGGCCTTGCTCAAAGAGTCTCCGCCTCACAGTGCGTGCAGAAGCGCTCACACCAGCCTGCTGCCATTCCTGGCAAGCTCGGCACTGCTGGTAGTCCGATCCCGCAGCTGAAACAGTTTTAAGATACGGTCCTGGCGCTTGCTGGTCTTTCTTAGGCGCCCTGGAACCTTTTTGACAACAATGGAAGCTCTCTCCTTGAAGTTCTTGATGATGCGATAGATTGTTGACTGAGGTTCAATCTTTGTAGCTGCGATACTCTTCCCTGTTAGGCCATTTTTGTGCACTGTAATGATGGCTGCACGTGTTTCTTAGAGATAACCATGGTTAACTGAAGAGAAACAATGATACCAAGCACCAGCCTCCTTTTAAAGTGTCCAGTGGTGTCATTCTTACTTAATCATGACTGATTGATCGCCAGCCCTGTCCTCATCAACACCCACACCTGTGTTAATGGAACAATCACGAAAACGATGTTAGCTGCTCCTTTTAAGGCAGGACTGCAATGATGTTGAAATGTGTTTTGGGGGTTAAAGTTCATTTCTAAGCAAATATTGACTTTGCAAGTAATTGCTGTTAAGCTGATCACTCTTTATGACATTCTGGAGTATATGCAAATTGCCATTAGAAAAACTGAAGCAGTAGACTTTGTAAAAATTAATATTTGTATCATTCTCAAAACGTTTTTGCCATGACTGTAGGCAGGTGAAGGTTGGAATTCTCAGTGGGGTGAGGACCCATTGTTTTAGAGCCTCCCACCCTAAAGAATAGCAGCCCGCAGTCGCCCCTCACAATGGCACATTTATAAGAAGCGCGATTTCCAGGCACTTTACCAGGCTCCTCTAGCGGTCCTGGTGGTGGGTGTCATGCTGGATGAAAGGGGGTTAATACCAGCTTTGTGTAACCAGCTGGTATTAAGCCCCTGAGATTCTTAATGTCAGGCCAACTTAGACCCGGCCATTAAAAATCTCCAATAAAGGGATAAAAAAGACACAATACAGACAAAAAATAATTTATTAGAAATAAATACACAGACGCACTTAGTCTGGGTTCACATTTGAATTGTGAATACAGCGTACCCAAGCGCAGCAAAATGCATGCATACTGCGTTCTTATGTTTAACTTAGTGCCTGTGTGTGGCTGCGTTTGCGTTCAGCTGCATATAATTTGTGTGCATGCCAAACGCAAAATGTTGTTTTTATTTGTGTGTGGCTGTGTGCTCGTTTAATATGCAAGCAGACAGCTGCGCACAAATAAGGAATAGGATTGAATCTGTGCGCAGTGCCATCTGCTGGCAAGCGCAGTGCACAAACACAGCAGAAAATTAATCTATCTCTTTCGAATTTGTATATCCGGGGGTGCATCCAATGATTTCCTATTGACACTTTTATATGAAGGCATGCAGATAATCTCTGCTGTGTTCACATAAAAGTGTCTGCGTTCAGCACTGGGAAATGCATATGCGCACAGTGCACATGCCTGCGCTGCCCTCCCGAACACAAATCTGAACTTAGCCTTAGGCCTTTTTCACACATACCAATGCATTTTTTTAGCCCTTAGAAAAACTGATCAGTTTTTTCTAAGGGTGCCAATTAGTGTCCTCTGTGGTTCTGAACGTTTTTGGGAAGTTTTTGGACTTAGTAATTTTTTCATTAAAAACGCATATGCGTTAACGCATATGTTAATGTAGGTGCCTATATGTGCTATGCGTTAACGCATGCGTTTCCCATAGGGCCCATGTTAAAAAAATAGCATGCGTTTTTACAAAACCCATGCGTTTTTTTACAGCACCCAAAAAACGCTGCATGCCGTGTTTTTTTGGAATGGTGAAAAAAACGCATGTGTTGTTAAAAAACGCAGCTACACTTAAATGCACCATGCGTTAGCTGACTCATTCAGGAGCCACGTGAATAGTGGAGTTAAGGGAGTTATATATTGAATTAAGTGCCCTTTTGATAAACTATAAATGGATTCATAGGGCGCATAAGGATTAAATTGTGCATCAGATTCAAGGCATCTATAACATATAAAAACAATTTTTGGATCATCCTCTGTCTGCACATT
>JARQOC010004372.1:0-10413 GCA_033576535.1 Allobates femoralis
TATCAGCCTGTCTCAGATCTGGCTTTTTCTTGGCCACTATGCCCTGAAGGGCAGCATCCCGAAGTCACCTTTTTACTGTAGATGTTGACACTGGCGTTTTGCGGGTACTATTTAATAAAGCTGCCAGTTGGGAGAGCTGTGAGGCGGCGACTTCTCAACTAGAGACTCTAATGTACTTGTCTTGTTGCTCAGTTGTGCAGCGGGGCCCCCAACTTCTCTTTCTACTCTGGTTACAGCCTGTTTGTGCTCTCCTCTGAAGGGAGTAGTACACACCATTGTAGGAAATCTTCAGTTTCTTGGCAAATTCTCGCATGGAATAGCCTTCATTTCTAAGAACAAGAATAGACTGTCGAGTTTCACATGAAAGTTCTCTTTTTCTGGACATTTTGAGAGTTTCATAGAACAAACAAATGTAATACTCCAGATTGTCAACTAGCTCAAAGGAAGATCAATTTTATAGCCTCTCAAATCAGCAAAACAGTTTTCAGCTGTGCTAACATACTTGTGCAAGGGTTTTCTAGGGTTTTCTTAGCCTTCTTACACAGTTAGGAAACATAATGTACCATTAAAACCCTGGAGTGGTGGTTGTTGGAAATGGGCCTCTATACACCTATGTACATATTGCTTTAAAAACCAGACGTTTGCAGCTAGAATAGTCATTTACAACATTAACAATATGTAGAGTGTATTTCTGATTCATTTAATGTTAGCTTCACTGAAAAAAAATTCATTTTTTTTTTTCATAAATAAGGATATTTCTAAATGTCCCCAAACTTTTGAATGGTAGTGTATATAAAAAAGCATAAAACAAAATTCAAAGCTCTCTTAGGCTCTCTTAGGTCACACTTGCATTTTTTCTATGCATTTTTCACACTTGTCTTTTGTGACAAACGCATGGAAAAACCCATCCATAGGCCCCCATGCAAAAAAACGCATGCCCCAATGCCATGCTTTATTGGATGCGTTTTTGGCTCAACACCAAAAAATGCAGCATGATGCATTTTTTAGTGCTTTTTCAATAACACATGCGTTTTTTTAACATGGGGCCCTATGGGAAACGCATGTGTTTTTTTAACATGGGGCCCTATGGGATACTCATGCATTTTTGCAAGGCACTAAATAGTACCATGCGTTTTTGCATGCGTTTTTGCTTGCGTTTTTTAAGGCTGCTCCCCACCTAACAGCAAAAACGCAGCCCAAAAACACAGGCTGCAAAAAGCAACCTTAAAAAACGCATGCAAGTGTGACCCTAGCCTAAAACAGATGTTTAAAGGACATGTTAAGGTTCCTGGACTTCACAGCTGCTGACGTATCTGGCACCGCTTGAAAAGTTAACACCCTGCAGGCATCCCAACACCTTCAAACTCAAGGAAGCTTAAAAAAAATTTTTAAACCTCTATTAATTTCTTCAGGTTAAAAGAAACCAGTGGACCCGATTGCTGGGAACACTCCTAAACTAAGGTTAGGTGTTGCTCCCATCTCTTGGACTTTCCAGCGACCGTTTTGGCCTCAAAGACTCAGGTAACATTTTAGGGCTATTTTAAAATTTTCAACTTGTCACCCAAACAAGCCGCGTTCACTGATTTTTTAGTAAATTGCTTGATTTACCATCACGAACCGAATAGTCAATGTTCGTTCCAAAATTGAAATTGGCAAACCTGTTTGAGGAAATTTCTCTCATCTCTAGCTAGAAGCTGGGATGGATATTTCAGCACAAAAGATTGTCATAGGTGTCTGCACTTTAGGACTAAGGAGACAGTGAAAGGTGTTGAAGAGTTTTTTGGATTGTTGGATAGTTAGAAGATCGAGGTGGTGAAGTAGGTCTGTTTGGCAAAGTGAAGGGCAGAGATATAGGTTCTTAACATAACTTTATAGTGGATAAAGTTTTCTGGTGTGCATGTTTTCCTCCTTAAGCGATCTGGAAAGTGCATTGTAATGATAATAGTAAGCCAACTCCACCATCTTATAAATTCGCAGGTCTCACGGAATGGGAAACATGCCATAAGAAATAACAGCAGGGGAAACGGTGTCGGAATTCTGAATCCAAGTTTCAGTGAGGCAGATTAAGAGCATTATTCAAAAAGTAATTGTGAATGTAAGGAAGCTTGTTGCATACAGACTATGGATTCCAAAGCATGCAATTAAAAGATGGAGATGAAGGCATATAACTAATATGAATAAGTTGAGCAGGGTTTCTATGTGAGATTGGGGAGGGGTGGACTGGGGTTAGGAGACATATTACTAGGAGAGATATCCCCTGAAATATGAAATAGCGGTAAAAAGAGAAAGAGCAAATAGTTCTTGGATTTGTGACATGGATTATTATGCAATACCCTGGGACATGATAGATTGACATTATTCAGAAATGTGAGTATGAGAGCTGTACATGGGAGGATAGGGGGGCTGATGTGGATGAGTGGTAATGGAGGGGGTACTTGGTGGTTAGGGGGGCTCGTGGAAAGTCAGCTGGTTTAGGCCAATTACCTGCTGGTCAACACACCAGGGGAAGAATAGCTAATCAAAGACATGCAAACATATTTAACACTATGCCTGAATCCATATACACAATATCACACCTTTCAACATCAGATAAACTCTACAATGAGTGAAACAAAAAAGAGAGAAATAAACTGTGTTGTTCCATTGGTGATTTTACTCCAGAAGAAGGGGACATGTTTTTTTTCCCCAGAAATGCATAGAGAGATAAAAATCATATTTAATATTTTGATGTTATTCCATTTAATGACAGTGCAGCGTTACCCTCTTTTAACCCCCTTTTTTTTATTGCCTATTTTGTGGGGACTGCAGCAGAAATAGTGATTAAGGCTGGGTTCACATTTACGTTCGGCACTTCAGTATATGCAGTGTATATGCATACGTATGCAGTGCCGAACGCAAACATTTTCATGTGAAGGCAGCGGAGATTGTCCATTAGCCGGTCATCTCCCAAAGTGGTGTGTGGCGGGCGGGAGACGACCGGCTAATGCCGGTCATTTCCTGGCCGTTATGTGTGTTTTGGACAGTGTAGGGGCGGGCGTAAGCGTGGCGGGGCTGCCTGAGTCCCGCTTCGCTTAGGGGTGCCATGTTGGTCCACCCTGGACATGTGTAGCGCTGTGATGACGTCACTTTGGCCATGACAAAGTGACGGAAGTCGTGGGCAAAGTGACGGAAGTGAGCCTTCGGGTTTTATATATATTAGATATACATATAGCAGCGCTATGGTATATGGTGGTACATTAAATGACATTTATAGCAATTCTATGGTATATGGGGGTACATTGCAGTACATGTATAGCAGCACTGTGGTATATGGCGGTACATTACAGTACAGGTATATCAGCACTATAGTATATGGCGGTACATTACATGTATAGCAGCGCTATAGTATATGGCGGTACATTATAGTACATGTATAGCAGCACTATAGTATATGGCGGTACATTAGAGTACATGTATAGCAGCACTATAGTATATGGCGGTACATTACAGTACGTGTATAGCAGCACTATAGTATGTGGCGGTACATTACAGCACATGTATAACAGCACGATGGTATATGGCGGTACATTACAGTACATGTATAGCAGCACTATGGTATATGGCGATACTGCGCTCCCCGCGGCTCCCCGCTTCTCCTCAGTAAAAGTAAAAAAAATCCTCAGTGAGGATACTCACCTGTCCACCGGCTCGCTCCACCTCCATATTCTAGGTCGTACAGGGTTTAGGACCTGTGGTTGCCTGGGAAACCGATCAGCTGATCGGTCACATGACCGCTAACTGCCGGGGGGCAGGATGGAGTAGGGGGTCAGGATGGTGACGGGGGGGGGGATGCAGGATTGTGTCGGATGGCAGGTGGGCAGGATGGAGCCGGGGGGCGGGGCAGGATGGAGGCGGGGGGGCAGGATGGAGGCGGAGGGGGGGCAGGATGGAGGCGGAGCAGGACGGAGGCAGAGGGGGGGCAGGATGGAGGTAGAGGGGGGGCAAGAACAGCGGGGGGCAGGATGGAGGCGGGGGGCAGGATGGAGGCGGAGGAGGAGGATGGTGGCAGTGGGGTTGGATAGTGGGGAGCGGGGCAGGATGGAGTGAGCGGGACAGGATGGAGCCGGAGGAGCAGGATGGTGGGGAGCGGGGCAGGATGGAGCCAGCGGGGCAGGATGGTGGGGGGGGGGCCGGAATGGAGTGAGCAGGGCAGGATGGAGGCGAGCGGGGCAGGATGGAGGCGAGCGGGGCAGAATGGAGGCGAGCGGGGCAGGATGGAGGCGAGCAGGGCAGGATGGAGCAAGCGAGGCAGGATGGAGCCGGAGGAGCAGAATGGTGGGGGGGGGATTATGATGGAGCGAGCACACTTGCACACACATGCATCATGTACACAGCACACCTGGACGCACATGCATCATGCAGACAGCACACCTTCACCCACATGTATCATGCACACAGCAGACACATGCATCGTGCACACAGCTCTTTAAGTTGGCGCTCATGTATCATGCACACAGCACACGTGCACACACATGTATCATGCACACACATGCATCATGCACACAGCACACTTGCACACACATGTATCATGCACACAGCACACATGCATCATGCACACAGCACACACATGTATCATGCACACAGCACACCTATGCATCATGCACACAGCACACCTGCACACACATGCATCATGCACACAGCACACACATGCATCATGCACACAGGTCTTTAACGTGGCGCTCATGTATCATGCAGACAGCACACCTGCACACACGTGTCATGCACACCTGCACACACATGCATCATGCACACAGCACCCCTCCACACACATGTATAATGCACACAGCACACCTGCACACACATGTATCATGGACACAGCACACATGCACACACATGTATCATGGACACAGCACACCTGCACACACATGTATCATGGACAGAGCACAGCTGTACACACATGTATGATGCACACAGCACACATGCACACACATGTATCATGGACACAGCACACCTACACACATGTATCATGGACACAGCACAGCTGCACACACATGTATGATGCACACAGCACAGACATGTATCATGCACACAGCACACATGCATCATGCACACAGCACACCTGCACACACATGCATCATGCACACACATGTATCATGGACACAGCACAGCTGCACACACATGTATGATGCACACAGCACAGACATGTATCATGCACACAGCACACATGCATCATGCACACAGCACACCTGCACACACATGCATCATGCACACACATGCATCATGCACACACATGCATCATGCACACAACACACACATGCATCATGCACACAGCACACACATGCATCGTGCACACAGCACACACATGCATCATGCTCACAGCTCTTAAACTTGCCGCTCCCGGCACGCGGCGGCAGGCAGGAAGTGGCTGTGTGGGGATAGCGGCGGCTCCTTCTGCACAGCCGCTCCCCCTCCCGCATGGACGAATGGATGGTGCGGCCCTGGGCTGGGGGAGCAAGGGGGGCCGCGAGGAGCGGAGAGGGCAGGGGGGGCGGAGAGGGGCAGGAGGACCGGGGGGAGCGCGGGCAGAAGACAGGAGGACCGGGGGGGAGCGCGGGCAGGAGACAGGAGGACCGGGGGGGAGCGCGGGTAGGAGACAGGAGGAGCGGGGACCTTACATGAGAGCCGCGCAGTTCATTAGGCGGTAATCTCCCTGAAGTGGTGTGTGGTGGGCGGGAGACGACCGGTTGAAGGCGGTCGTCTCCCGCCCGTGATGTGTGTGTGTTTTGCGCAGTGTAGGGGTGGCCGTAAGCGTGGCGGGGCTGCCTGAGTCCTGCTCCCGCTTACGGCCGCCATCTTGGTTCACCCTGAAGGGGTGTAGGGCTCCAGTGACGTCACATAGCCGAGGACACAGTTACGGAAGTCCTGCCGAAACTGACGTAAGTGAGCTTGGGCTTTTATATATTAGATATATATATATAAAGCTGAATGTGTGTATGTGTGTGTGTGTGTGTGTGTGTGTGTGTGTGTGTGTGTGTGTATATCCGGGATTGGCATCTACACCATCGCAACTACAGCCACAAAATTTTGCACAGTCACGTGTCTGGACCCCGGGAGCGTCATAGGCTATGTTGTGAGATGAAATTTTAACCCCGCGCATTCTAAATCACCAAACAATTTTGCCCCTATCTACGTAATGGGGAAAAGTGACAGTTACCAGTTGACATTTGTGAATGAGAGGGGCTTAATGAAAGCGCCAAAGACTAAGAGCACATACCAGCATATAGTCACTAAGGTGGGACCCCAACATGAGATATTCACCACGCACGGGGACATGTATACACACCACACGCACACAAAGAGTAACAGCAAGTGTATAGTCGCTAAGGTGCAGCACCAACATTGAATACTCACCACGCACCCGAACACCACAAAGAGACACAACACAGACACACACACACCCCCAAGATGACACACACCCTATAGCGACACATGCACTCACCCCACAGGGACACACACACACACACACACCACAAAGAGACACACACAACACAGACACACACACACCACACAGACCCCCCCCCCCACAAGGACACACACACGTAGCCACCCTATAGGGACACATGCACTCACCTCACAGGGACACACACACACACACCACAAAGAGACACACACACACCACAAAGACACACACAAAACACAGAGACACACACACCCCACACAGACCCCCCCACAGGGACACACACACATGCACACCCTATAGGGACACATGCACTTACCCCACAGGGACACATGCACTCACCCCACAGGGACACACAAACACACCACAAAGAGACACACACAACAGAGACACACACCACACAGACCCCCCCACAGGGACACACACACACACATACACATCCTATAGGGACACATGCACTCACCCCACAGGGACACACACATACACACACCCCATGGACACACACACCACACAGACAGACACAGATGTGCGCAAATCACCTCACACAACTCGCCTCATACGTGTGCTGTCTTTAATTTCCAAGCATAAACATCTGATTAAAAACAGCCAATGTACAACACATGTGCCATATAGGGAATTAAGGCAGATGTCAGTCACATGAGCTGTCTATTATGTGTATGTGTGAGGTAACATATACTGCCCGGCCAGGGGGAGGGTTTACTATTGGCTGGAGATTTATTAGGCTGCCTATAGCAATCAATCACAGCTCAGTTTCTATTTTCTTACAGATCATTAATATGACATATTCAAATTCTGTTTTGTTATAGCTAACATCAGTTATTTATTAACCCGGGCGTAGCCGGGTACTACAGCTAGTATATATATATATATATATATATATATACAGTTAGGGCCAGAAATATTTGGACAGTGACACAATTTTCGCGAGTTGGGCTCTGCATGCCACCACATTGGATTTGAAATGAAACCTCTACAACAGAATTCAAGTGCAGATTGTAACGTTTAATTTGAAGGGTTTGAACAAAAATATCTGATAGAAAATGTAGGAATTGTACACATTTCTTTACCAACACTCCACATTTTAGGAGGTCAAAAGTAATTGGACAAATAAACATAACCCAAACAAAATATTTTTATTTTCAATATTT
Source organism: Allobates femoralis (assembly GCA_033576535.1). Classification (NCBI taxonomy): domain Eukaryota; kingdom Metazoa; phylum Chordata; class Amphibia; order Anura; family Aromobatidae; genus Allobates; species Allobates femoralis. Next base: position 7,606 of record JARQOC010004372.1, read on the forward strand.
TGTTGCGAATCCTTTGGAGGCAATCACTGCCTTAAGTCTGGAACCCATGGACATCACCAAACGCTGGGTTTCCTCCTTCTTAATGCTTTGCCAGGCCTTTACAGCCGCAGCCTTCAGGTCTTGCTTGTTTGTGGGTCTTTCCGTCTTAAGTCTGGATTTGAGCAAGTGAAATGCATGCTCAATTGGGTTAAGATCTGGTGATTGACTTGGCCATTGCAGAATGTTCCACTTTTTTTGCACTCATGAACTCCTGGGTAGCTTTGGCTGTATGCTTGGGGTCATTGTCCATCTGTACTATGAAGCGCCGTCCAATCAACTTTGCAGCATTTGGCTGAATCTGGTCTGAAAGTATATCCCGGTACACTTCAGAATTCATCCGGCTACTCTTGTCTGCTGTTATGTCATCAATAAACACAAGTGACCCAGTGCCATTGAAAGCCAGGCATGCCCATGCCATCACGTTGCCTCCACCATGTTTTACAGAGGATGTGATGTGCCTTGGATCATGTGCCGTTCCCTTTCTTCTCCAAACTTTTTTCTTCCCATCATTCTGGTACAGGTTGATCTTTGTCTCATCTGTCCATAGAATACTTTTCCAGAACTGAGCTGGCTTCTTGAGGTGTTTTTCAGCAAATTTAACTCTGGCCTGTCTATTTTTGGAATTGATGAATGGTTTGCATCTAGATGTGAACCCTTTGTATTTACTGTCATGGAGTCTTCGCTTTACTGTTGACTTAGAGACAGATACACCTACTTCACTGAGAGTGTTCTGGACTTCAGTTGATGTTGTGAACGGGTTCTTCTTCACCAAATAAAGTATGCGGCGATCATCCACCACTGTTGTCATCCGTGGACGCCCAGGCCTTTTACAGTTCCCAAGCTCACCAGTCAATTCCTTTTTTCTCAGAATGTACCCAACTGTTGATTTTGCTACTCCAAGCATGTCTGCTATCTCTCTGATGGATTTTTTCTTTTTTTTCAGCCTCAGGATGTTCTGCTTCACCTCAATTGAGAGTTCCTTTGACCGCATGTTGTCTGGTCAAAGCAACAGCTTCCAAATGCAAAACCACACACCTGGAATCCACCCCTGACCTTTTAACTACTTCATTGATTACAGGTTAACGAGGGAGATGCCTTCAGAGTTAATTGCAGCCCTTAGAGTCCATTGTCCAATTACTTTTGGTCCCTTGAAAAAGAGGAGGCTATGCATTACAGAGCTATGATTCCTAAACCCTTTCTCTGATTAGGATGTGGAAACTCTCATATTGCAGCTGGGAGTGTGCACTTTCAGCCCATATCTATTATATAATCACGAATGGGTTTTTTGCCCCTTTTGAGACCGCTCTCGCTGCGAGTCAGCGTGGTCATGTGGATACGAACGAAGCATTGGCCGCGCAGCGGCCATTGCGAGCAGCTCTAAGGCGACTCGCTATGCCCGCGCAGCGGGCATGGCGAGTCGCCTTAGCAGCTCGAAGCATTGGCCGCGAAGCGGCCATTGCGAGTCAGAGACTCGCTCTGCTAGAATCCCGATGCATTGTGCATCAGGCACCCATCTAGTTATATATATAATTGTATTTCTGAACATGTTTTTGTAAACAGCTAAAATAACAAAACTTGTGTCACTGTCCAAATATTTCTGGCCCTAACTGTATATATATATATATATATATATATATATATATACACACATATATATGTATATATATTTATATATACCAGAGTGGAGACATATCCACCGGGATGGGCCCAAAGTAAGAACACAAATACCAGGATGGGGACATATACACAAGGATGCACCCAGAGTAAAGGACATATATGGCAGGATGGGAACATATATACCAGGATGGGTCAAAAATAAGGGCATATGTACCAGAATGATGACATTTATACCACGATGGAGAAACATATACTAGGATAGAGCAAGAATAAAAATAAGAAAGAAAAAGGGAGTGCATTGTGAAGAACAGATTAAGCAATGTGTTTAGCAGGGAGCCAGATTGGCCACTCACCATGATGATTGTGCACCCCTGCCGAGGGCCTGTTGGATAGCCTCCTAAGTAGAGGTGTTTGTGATGCTGCCGGCCGCTATCACCGCCGCTCCCGGGGAACTTCCTGTTTGGTCACATGACCGGGCGCAACCTAGAAAAATGCACCACAGGTCCTACAGCAGTGTTGGCAGAATGTGACCAGCCAGGTCCTATGGTATAGAACCTAATAGATATTCTAAATCACAAAGCAGCTCCTGCCGGATTCCCCAAGGGGATTGGATTGCAGTTAGTAGAAAAAAATGGTCTGTGGAGCGCTAGGGCTAGAAATAGACAGGGGACCAATGTTATTATTAACAGTGGTTTATTAACCCCTTACATAGGCCACAACGCGTTTCAGCAGCAAGAGGGCTGCCTTCATCAGGTGGGTAAGAGGACATTACCAGGAAGTGACTTATTTATAAAATGCACTGACATGCCATTGGTTCATCAATCATCAATTACAGATTAACCCTATAGAAGCCAACTCTGTGGTCTACAAACATGCTAGCACAATTAAAAAACTTGATCATTAATACAACAGTATTCTAACAACCAACTTTACACAAATTGAACTTTGAAATATCTATTATATAATCACGAATGGGAATTTTGCCCCTTTTGAGACCGCACTCGCTGCGAGTCAATGTCGTCATGTGGATACGAACGAAGCATTGGCCGCGCAGCGGCCATTGCGAGCAGCTCTAAGGCGACTCGCTATGCCCGCGCAGCGGGCATGGCGAGTCGCCTTAGCAGCGTGAAGCATTGGCCGCGAAGCGGCCAT
>JARQOC010004373.1:0-10405 GCA_033576535.1 Allobates femoralis
GCGATGAGGAGGATTGAAGGTAGGGCGATGAGGTGATTGAAGGTAGGGCGATGAGGAGGATTGAAGGTAGGGCGATGAGGAGGATTGAAGGTAGGGCGATGAGGATGACTGAAGGTAGGGCGATGAGGTTGATTGAAGGTAGGGCGATGAGGAGGATTGAAGGTAGGGCGATGAGGATGATTGAAGGTAGGGCGATGAGGAGGATTGAAGGTAGGGCGATGAGGATGGATGAAGGTAGGGCGATGAGGTTGATTGAAGGTAGGGCGATGAGGAGATTGAAGGTAGGGCGATGAGGAGGATTGAAGGTAGGGCGATGAGGATGATTGAAGGTAGGGCGATGAGGAGGATGAAGGTAGGGCGATGAGGATGATTGAAGGTAGGGCGATGAGGAGGATTGAAGGTAGGGCGATGAGGATGATTGAAGGTAGGGCGATCAGGTTATGTAACGGAGAATGTTTCCGTTTTCTGCTGTTAGTGACGGTGATAATGGAGCTCAGTCTCAGGGCAAATCTAGAGGAGGAATCAGTTAAGGCACGTTACATGTCTCAATGTTGAAACGATATCACCAGAGATCTCATGGGGGCGCGGCTGTTAGGACATTGTTTAGGGCGGCTGCACACTGCGGCGTGATCCGGTCTGGGGCTGTCCGGGATGACCCTGACAGCCGCGGACTGGAACAGCACACAGGACTGGGGGGCTAATATGCCCTCCGGTCCGGTGTGCAGCCGCACGCAGCTGCAGCCGCTGACAGGTCAGGAGCGCGCCGCCACGGTCCTGACTTATCAGCAGTCTGTGTGCTGTTCCAGTCCGCGGCTGTCACGGGCATCCCGGACAGCCCCGGACCGGATCACGCCGCAGTGTGAAGGCACCCGTAGAGAACATTGGTGAGCTATCACACGTGTAGATATCATGCACGACGCACCAACGATCCAGTGAGCAGGTATCGTTCGCACAACCCAGCGAATGATACTTGTTCACTGATATGAATGGGAGAATTCGTTAACGACATCGTTATCGCGGTGTCACACACAACTATGCAGCAGGTTGGCTGATTCTCAAATTTGCGATCAACGAGCCAACGATTTACGGTAACCATATCTCAGCGTCACATGCAACGAGGTAGTAACGATGTCGCTTGAACGACTCCAAACCCGTGACGGTTAAGTGATATCGTTCGCGATCTCGTACCGTATAACGGGGCCTTTAGAGAAAGAGGAGACAAGGTTGTGGTCCAAACTGAGACAATGGTCAAAGATCATAATTAATCACCGGATAGCCGTGATCATGGATGGGGTGTCAGTGACCCTGTGCCAGCACCTTGGACTTATTGTATATGCTGCAACCATATCAATCTACTGCAGTATGAGGGACACAAAATAAGGCTGATAGGTAATAGATCTTTCCAACTGCACAAATGGGAGAACAAATGTGAGCAACCCCGGGCTCCTGATCATCACTATCATCCTTCTAATAACCAGGCCACATTCACCAGTCACAGTGATGTCTACATGACTTCATAGCGGCCCGGTTTTGCATTTCATGCTGCCCAGTATGACACCAGTGTAAGGTAGCGCTCACTGAGCGTGTTAGGGAACACTCGCTTAGCCGCACAGCTCCACTCTCAGGCACGCATATTTGGCATGTGGTCCAAAAAGGAAGTGCAGGACCTTCTACACATCACAGACCATGTGATGTATCACATGAGACACACCTATGGGATGTATGTGGATGTTCATTCCCTCCCATCACTTCTGAACACCCTATGAAATCAGCCTTTAAAATAATATAATATTCCTTGTACTAAGTCCTAAGTCCTAGTGTACTATATAGTTCAATATCGCATCAGATCTCCAGAGGCCAGAGACGTTACACAGCGAGACCGAGCGGAGGCCAGAGACGTTACACAGCGAAGACCGAGCGGAGGCCAGAGACGTTACACAGCAAGACCGAGCGGAGGCCAGAGACGGTACACAGCGAGACCGAGCGGAGGCCAGAGACGGTACACAGCGAGACCGAGCGGAGGCCAGAGACGGTACACAGCGAGACCGAGCGGAGGCCAGAGACGTACACAGCGAGACCGAGCGGAGGCCAGAGACGTTACACAGCGAGACCGAGCGGAGGCCAGAGACGTTACACAGCGAGACCGAGCGGAGGCCAGAGACGTTACACAGCGAGACCGAGCAGAGACCAGAGACGTTACACAGCGAGACCAAGCGGAGACCAGAGACGTTACACAGCGAGACCGAGCGGAGGCCAGAGACGTTACACAGCGAGACCGAGCGGAGGCCAGAGACGTTACACAGCGAGACCGAGCGGAAGCCAGAGACGTTACACAGCGAGACCGAGCGGAGGCCAGAGACGTTACACAGCGAGACCGAGCGGAGGCCAGAGACGTTACACAGCGAGACCGAGCGGGGACCAGAGACGTTACACAGCGAGACCGAGAAGAGACCAGAGACGTTACACAGCGAGACCGAGCAGAGACCAGAGACGTTACACAGCGAGACCGAGCGGAGGCCAGAGACGGTACACAGCGAGACCGAGCGGAGGCCAGAGACGTTACACAGCGAGACCGAGCGGAGGCCAGAGACGTTACACAGCGAGACCGAGCGGAGGCCAGAGACGTTACACAGCGAGACCGAGCGGAGGCCAGAGACGTTACACAGCGAGACCGAGCGGAGGCCAGAGACGTTACACAGCGAGACCGAGCGGAGGCCAGAGACGTTACACAGCCGACGAGAACCGAGCGGGGAGGCCAGAGACGTTACACAGCGAGACCGAGCGGAGGCCAGAGACGTTACACAGCGAGACCGAGCGGAGGCCAGAGACGTACACAGCGAGACCGAGCGGAGGCCAGAGACGGTACACAGCGAGACCGAGCGGAGGCCAGAGACGGTACACAGCGAGACCGAGCGGAGGCCAGAGACGGTACACAGCGAGACCGAGCGGAGGCCAGAGACGGTACACAGCGAGACCGAGCGGAGGCCAGAGACGGTACACAGCGAGACCGAGCGGAGGCCAGAGACGGTACACAGCGAACCGAGCGGAGGCCAGAGACGGTACACAGCGAGACCGAGCGGAGGCCAGAGACGGTACACAGCGAGACCGAGCGGAGGCCAGAGACGGTACACAGCGAGACCGAGCGGAGGCCAGAGACGGTACACAGCGAGACCGAGCGGAGGCCAGAGACGGTTACACAGCGAGACCGAGCGGAGGCCAGAGACGGTACACAGCGAGACCGAGCGGAGCCCAGAGACGGTACACAGCGAGACCGAGCGAGCCCAGAGACGGAACAGCCTTACAGGAAACAGTGACTGCTGAAACCAGTAAGAGCTGTTCCTGACAGTGAGTATATTACATGTTGTTAGGAGCGGGCTAAAATGCGTTTGCGTTCCCTTGCGCTTTTTAAAAGTACCCTGCTAACGCAACATGTTGCATTTTTGTGCGTCTGACGATGCTTCGTGTATATGCAAGCACCCTGAAGCGCACAAATAATAAAACCAGCTCAATGGAGCCGCACTGCCATATGGGTGGCACCGCAGCCAAGCGGAGTGTCTTGCAGTCCGGATCTCTCTCTCTCCTCACCTCTCTTCTTGCTGCTCCGATATTCTCAACATTTGCTCTGACGCTCTGCACATATCAGTGATGACAACATCGTGCCCCGCCAGAATACAGGCAGCGGCAGAAGAGACTCTGGAGAAGACTGCTGCTGGCAAAGACGGCTGGGAATATAGGAGTGGGAGCAGAATCTGCTGGGGCTACCACTGGTGCACATACCTCGTATGCACACGGCTCCACTCCGTACACCTCGTACGCACACAGCTCCGCTCCGTACACCTCGTACACACTCGGCTCAGCTCCGTACACCTCGTACACACGTGGCTACGCTACATACACCTCGTACACACTCGGCTCCGCTCCGTACACCTCGTACACACGCAGCTCCGCTCCATACACCTCGTACACACACAGCTCCGCTCCATACACCTCGTACATACGCAGTTCCGCTCCATACACCTCGTACACATGCGGCTCTGCTCCATACACCTCGTACACACGCAGCTCCGCTCCATACACCTCGCATACACACAGCTCCGCTCCATACACCTCGTACACACGCAGTTCCACTCCATACACCTCGTACACATGCGGCTCTGCTCCGTACACCTCGTACACACGCAGCTCCGCTCCATACACCTCGTACACACGCGGCTCCGCTCCATACACCTTGTACACACGCAGTTCCGCTCCATACACCTCGTACACAATCAGTTCCGCTCCATACACCTCGTACACACGCGGCTCTGCTCCATACACCTTGTACACACACAGCTCCGCTCCATACACCTCGTACACACTGCTCCACTCCATACACCTCGTACACACACAGCTCTGCTCCATACACCTTGTACACACGCGGCTCCGTACACCTCGTACACACTCGGCTCCGCTCCATACACCTTGTACACACGCGGCTCTGTACACCTCGTACACACTTGGCTCTGCTCCGTACACCTCGTACACACTCAGCTCTGCTCTGTACACCTCGTACACACACGGCTCCGCTCTGTACACCTCGTACACGCGCGGCTCCGCTTCGTACACCTCGTATACACGCGGCTCCGCTCCGTACACCTCGTACATACTCGGCTCCGCTCCGTACACCTAGTATCCACTTGGCTCCGCTCCGTACACCCAGTACCCACTTGGCTCCACTCCATACCCCTCGTACACACACGGCTCCGCTCCGTACACCTCATACACACGCAGCTCCGCTCCATACACCTCGTACAGACACAGCTCCGCTCCGTACGCACACGGCTCCGCTCCATACACCTTGTACACACACAGCACCGCTCCGTACACCTAGTACCCACTCGACTTCATTCCATACACCTAGTACACACTCGCCTCTGCTACATTCACACTGTAAATCCCTCCTGACATAAACTTAATCTAATCCAGCATCATGACAACCAGCGCAGCAGAGTCCTGCATACACTGAGGAGTCCTGCATACACTGAGGAGCTGATCATGTGACCCCTGACTCCCCCCCTCCATTCACATCATCACAGGTCCTGTCAGCACAGTGTGCGGCACTGTCAGCTCCCATGGAGGGGGGTGGTGGAAGAGGGAGACCTCCGGCACTGCAGGAGGTTGCAAATGACTCCCAGCTGCCCCCTGGATATGGCCCTGGTTGTGGGGGCAGTGCTCAGGGGCCCCTGAGGCTAGGGTCACACTTGCGTTGTGACCCTAGCCTGACGCAAGTATTTTCAGCTGCAGCGCATAGCATTTAATGCTATGCGCTGGAGCCCATAGAAACCCGCTGTTTACCTTGCCAACCACTGGTTGGCAAAGTAAACAGCGGGTTTCTATGGGCTCTGTTGCTGACAGTGCATAGCATTAAATGCTCTGACAATACTTGCATCAGGCTAGGGTCACAATGCAAGTGTGACCCTAGCTTTAGGGGCCCGGTGGGCCCCCTCCAAGCAGTCTGGTCCCGACACTTGCCCAGGTGCGCTGGGTGCTGACGCTGGGCCTGACTGCACCTTCCTCCGGTCTGGAGCCCTGTCAGGAGAGACAGACCGTACCCGCGGCTGGAGCCTTGAGGGGTCCCCTAACAGGTTTGGGCCCTGGTGCAGCTGAACCAGCTGCACCACGGTAGGTCTTCCCCTGCATGTTTGCACATCACTACCTAGACTACCGTCACAGAACGCTGCGGAGGGGATCCGCAATCTGACCGCAGCACCGCAAGCCCCTATCTTTATAATGGGAGCGCACAGTGCTGCGTATGACCGTGCGCACCCATCCACTGCCACATGTGATCTGTATGCAGGCAGACGCCTACGCACAAATCACCCAGTCTCATCCGCACCACGAACTCGACATGTTGCATTTCTGGTGCAGACGAGACTGGGTGATTTGTGCGCAGGCATCTGCCTGCGCACAGATCACATATGGCAGTGAATGGGTGCGCACAGTCATACGCAGCACCGTGCACTCCCATTATAAAGATAGGGGCTTGCAGTGCTGTAGAGGGGACCACAAATGTGACGGCAGCATTACATAATGACTCTGGCCAGCAAGTGTGTCAGACATCCGCCCTGAGAACATTTTATATGTGAATTAACCAATCACAACGCTTTGTCATCACGTAATCAGCAGGCACAGGGGTGTACGCAGGTGTTGCAAAGTAATGTGCCTAATTGGTGTTTCATGATTGGTCAATGTCTGGATAAATAACCCCTGCTGTTGCCTAGCCCCTGCCCTGCCCGGAATGTGCATTGAGCTAGTAGTGGGTTATCACGATTAGCGCTGTTGGACAGATGGTATGTGTACTCACATGGGGGTATTATTGGTGTCCTCATTGTTTTGTGTTTTTACCTAATCATGTATTTCATGTTTCTTCTGTGCATTCCAAGTCCCTTCAGGTAGTGTCATGTAGAGGTGTAGCTAGCGTTGTGAATTCAGCATGATGACCAGCTTTGTTCTGTACTACACATTGTAACTTGGTAATCTTGCCTTGACAATGTTTAATGCAGAACCTGGTTGTCTTTGGCTGGCTTCACACCACGGTGTGATCTGATCTGGGGCTGTCAGGCATGACACTGACAGCCCCAGACCAGGCCAGATCAGCACACAGAACCGGAGGGCCAAATGTGCCCTCTGGTCCTATGTGTAGCCGCATGCCTGTAATTGCAGCCACAGCTGCTGTTTCTTCAAGACTGTGGCTAGCCGTGGTCCTGAAATCAGCAGCGTGCAGCCGCCAATGTCCGGTTGCAGGATTGCCCCGGATACGGGAGGATCTGGCTGAATCCAAGATCCGGCAAATTGGGGAGATTTGTGTCTCCGAAGAAAATAATCTGAATTCTCCTGGATTCCACCGCAGTGATGAAACCGGATGGCAGAGAGCTGCCATCCGGCTCTATCCCTCCCCATAGGCTACTATGCGGCCAAAAACCGGTCCAGGGCTGCCTGGTTTACACCGGACAGCCCCGGACTGGATCACCGTGGTGTGAAGCCTGAGCTGTGTGTTTTGCCAATTTTATGGCCCATCATTACAACCTTTTCAAATATTAACCCTTCACATAGCCTCAACTATATTAACACCACAGCATAATGTAGCCCCCCCCCCCTTCAACAAGGGTTGCCCACATGCAGACGTACATGCTCCACACGTGTTACTTGTGTGCCACCAGAGGGGATGTAGACAGAGTAGTGTGTGATGTATGCTGACCATGTGTGTGTTTATGTATTTTGATATGTGACCATTGTTCACAGATGGCCGGGTATCAGGAGTCTGTGACCCAACGCCTCACCTTGCCGCAGGAGGTGGGTAATTGTGTTGGTCTGTTTGACTTCACCACCAGTGTTGGTGTGAATTGCGCATGCATTTCCTCTTTGCCCATCTGCTTCACCTTTGTCTTTCTCTGTTTATAATGTATCTTGTTTGTGTAAATGTTGCTCTTGTTTCTGATCCCTTCACCTAGCTATGTTGGTGCCTCGGGTGAGTATAAGTCACTAGTGCAGTTGGTGTTTTGTTGCTCTCAACTCTTCTCCGGTGTTTTGGGCTCTGATTGTGTATATTTCGGTGCTATTGTGATCACTGATATTGCTTCATGTAGTTGATCTGGTTTTTTTTCTTTCTTTTTCAGGCCCCTCTGGCGCCTGGCTCCGGTCAAGAGGAGTCAGCAGCTGGCGAGGCTCTCCCATCGACATCTGCGGAGAGCCAGTGCCCGGGACCAGTGGTGGGGAGCCGGCCCAGGGCCCAGCTCTGAGATTTGTAGGAGACGACCATCTGCCCCACCAAATACGACTGGTACCTGCAGACGGGTCCTCCAAAATCGAGAGAGTATCTCCGCCTATGATTACTACTACTACTACTACATCAGCGAAAGGCTGGCCCGGATGGAGCCAGAGCAGCGAGCCATCGTAGAGTGGACCATGCTTTGTCTCCTGGAGGCGGCCGATGCTGGGTTGCTGCGATGGGGGGTGTCATACCGGCTCCCCCGGAGGCCCCCCTCATGGCTCGCTGCGCGCGCCAGACGCATGGTGAGGAGGCTACAACCTCCTGATACTCCACCTCCCCCAAGAAGAAGCAGCCATGGAGCTTGAGCCTCCCAGGAAAGATGGCTGTACCAAGAGGAGGTTGGGGAGGCGCCATTGTCTGATCCAGCAGAGGAAGACAGAGATCACTACTAGCCGATGCACTACCTTGACCCTTATTATTGGCTGTAGCATTGTTTTGCCCTGGTGTGGGAAGTTTAATTTTTTTAACACAATATGAATGATTTTTGAAGAGAAAAATAATAATAAATGTTTGTTAAAAACACTATGTCCATATCTGTTACCTAGACAGGTGTGTGGAGGGGGGGTTGGATGTGGGTCACATCTAGGGTACATTCAGTCCACATTGTGGCCCATGGCGGTAGTTATGGTACAGTATGGTGACATGATTAATATGTGATAACATATAGCTGTGGTTCCAACGTGGCCCGGTGTTTGCCTAATTTAAAATGGCAGACAAAACAAGTGGGTGTCAAAGGACCACACAAGTTTTTGGACAACATTTTATTCACCAACACCATGTGTGAATGACATTGCCATCACACACCACAAGGTGGTTTATTTTAGGAGTAGCCACGACACACTACACACTGTCCCAATGTGGGACACTAAGAAAAGAGGCCAACGTGGCCTTAAAACAAAAAGTGCACAGGGGCAAACAAATGTCCAACATGGACAACAGTTTATGGGCATGTGGTTCCATTATTGAGGTTGGGCCCATACGGCCATGGGCTCTCTGGAGGTGCCGATCATGGCACCCAACCGGGCAAGTTGTTGCTGCCCTTGTTGGTGTGCCCTCTCCATCAGCAGCTGGGCATCCTGGTGAGCCGCCATCGGCTCATCAATAGTTGGTACACCTGTAGGGGGAATTAGGCACAAATTAATTGATGCAATTTGTTGGAGGTGGTTGTTTTTCACAAATTAAATGAGCCTATGTACCTCACATCACATCACGGTTCTCATGAGAGGTGATGGGCTGAGAGTCCTGTCCGACCGCACTGTGCTTGTTTTCGCTGCAACAATTAAAAATCAAACAATGTTACCAGCACCACATACTGGTGGCCAAAGCACACAACACTAATGACATTGTCAATGCCGTATGCGGCAGCAGACACCACCATAGGCGAACACCTGCAGGCTCCATTTCAGGGTGTGGGGACATCACAACATCAGCGCTTGCCACTGAGCTTCGAATACTGGGAGGTGGTGTTGCTCCTGGGCTGGTCGTGTGTGTGGCCAGAGGATGTGGCTTTGTGCGCCCGGGGTCCTGGGCTGTCTGCAGCCAAGCCTTTACCCACTGGTGGTGAGGGCATGTCGTCACTGTGTCCCTGGTGATGGTGTTGTCCCGCCTGCCGAGGGCAAGTCATCACCCTCTGGCCCTGGGGATGGTGGAGTCCTGGGTGACGAGGCCATGTGGTGACCCTCTGGCCCTGGGGATGGTGGAGTCCCGGGTGTTGATAGCGGGTCTGGCCCTCCAGGACCGGTGTGTGTGGGTGGCCTAGGTGCCGTTGGGGACTGGGGCCCCTCCCCGGACAATGATTCCTCCTAATCTGTAATATTAAACAAAAGGGACACAACATATGGAAGACACCTTGTGTTTTGCTATGTTACAGCATGAAAGGGTACAAGGTCATGTTGTACGCATATACTGTGGGTAGGGGCCGCTACAGTTTGTGACAGGAGCCAACAACAGTGGGCACATATTGAAACAACATGCCTTGCCATGGTAGTGGTTGTGTTTTGAAATTAAGATATGGCAGTAAGCGGCTGGGTGTTTGCACCATGGCTGCCCACACATGTACTAATTATTGTTCAGTTGGGTCATAAAATGTTCACACAATGTGTCACAGGTTAAACATATGTGGGCCAAGGTGTCGTGTGTGTGTCTAACATGGCATTGATATGTACTTGTCACATTTACAGTCTGGACACACCTTTTTTAAAAAAGCATAGGTGAAGGATCAGTATAGGCGTCAGCATTTGTGGGACAAAGGAGTGTTTAATACACCTTCATGTTGCAGTGTGAACAAGGCCATGCACATGGGGGACACAACAACCTGGTAAAAACTACACACGATGTGCCGTAGCCCAAAACAACCAGATGTTTGTGTCTTGTTAGTTACATGTACCTTTCAAGGTGTGTTTACCATTGGAACATACTCACCACGCAGCCTGGCAATCCTGGCCTGAAGATCCACAATGCGGCCTGGGCACTTGTGCTTCAGGTCTGCGATCTTCTGGATCTGCTTGCCCGGGCCTCTACACCCCCAGTTTGTGGAGCAGGGCCCACTGGATCCTTCTCAGGACGCTGCGTTTGCACAGCTGTGGGTGTCGGTGG
>JARQOC010004374.1:0-10402 GCA_033576535.1 Allobates femoralis
TAGCCCAGGTAATAGTTTGGGCCTAGTAGCAGTGTCATTTAGACAGTGGTGAGTAGTCCACTTGTGAAACACACTAAAACCCCTGTCTATTCAGACTAATTTTTAACTTCACTTAGCCAGGTAATAGTTTGGGCCTAGTAGCAGTGTCATTTAGACAGTGGTGAGTAGTCCACTTGTGAAACACACTACACCACCTGTCTATTTCAGACTAATTTTTAACTTCCCCTTAGCCCCAGGTAATAGTTTGGGCCTAGTAGCAGTGTCATTTAGACAGTGGTGAGTAGTCCCACTTGTGAAACATACTACACCACCTGTCTAGTTCAGACTAATTTTTAACTTCACTTAGCCCAGGTAATAGTTTGGGCCTAGTAGCAGTGTCATTTAGACAGTGGTGAGTAGTCCACTTGTGAAACACACTACACCACCTGTCTAGTTCAGATAATTTTTAACTGCACCTTAGCGCAGGTAATAGTTTGGGCCTAGTAGCAGTGTCATTTAGACAGTGGTGAGTAGTCCTCTTGTGAAACACACTACACCGCCTGTCTAGTTCAGACTAATTTTTAACTTCATTTAGCCAGGTAATAGTTTGGGCCTAGTAGCAGTGTCATTTAGACAGTGGTGAGTAGTCCACTTGTGAAACACATACACCACCTGTCTATTTCAGACTAATTTTTAACTTCACTAGCCCAGGTAATAGTTTGGGCCTAGTAGCAGTGTCATTTAGACAGTGGTGAGTAGTCCACTTGTGAAACACACTACACCACCTGTCTATTTCAGACTAATTTTTAACTTCACTAGCCAGGTAATAGTTTGGGCCTAGTAGCAGTGTCATTTAGACAGTGGTGAGTAGTCCACTTGTGAAACACTACACCCCTGTCTAGTTCAGACTAATTTTTAACTTCACTTAGCCCAGGTAATAGTTTGGGCCTAGTAGCAGTGTCATTTAGACAGTGGTGAGTAGTCCTCTTGTGAAACACACTAAACCGCCTGTCTAGTTCAGACTAATTTTTAACTTGCACCTAGCCCAGGTAATAGTTTGGGCCTAGTAGCAGTGTCATTTAGACAGTGGTGGTAGTCCCTTGTGAAACACACTACACCACTGTCTATTCAGACTAATTTTTAACTGCACTTACGCAGGTAATAGTTTGGGCCTAGTAGCAGTGTCATTTAGACAGTGGTGAGTAGTCCACTTGTGAAACACAGTACACCACCTGTCTATTCAGACTAATTTTTAACTTCACTTAGCCAGGTAATAGTTTGGGCCTAGTAGCAGTGTCATTTAGACAGTGGTGAGTAGTCCACTTGTGAAACACACTACACCGCCTGTCTAGTTCAGACTAATTTTTAACTGCACTAGCGCAGGTAATAGTTTGGGCCTAGTAGCAGTGTCATTTAGACAGTGGTGAGTAGTCCACTTGTGAAACACACTACACCACCTGTCTAGTTCAGACTAATTTTTAACTTCACTTAGCCCAGGTAATAGTTTGGGCCTAGTAGCAGTGTCATTTAGACAGTGGTGAGTAGTCCACTTGTGAAACACTCTACACCACCTGTCTAGTTCTGATAATTTTTAACTTCACTTAGCCAGGTAATAGTTTGGGCCTAGTAGCAGTGTCATTTAGACAGTGGTGAGTAGTCCACTTGTGAAACACTCTACACCACCTGTCTAGTTCAGACTCATTTTTAACTTCACTTTAGCGCAGGTAATAGTTTGGGCCTAGTAGCAGTTTTATTTAGACAGTGGTGTGTAGCCCACTTGTGAGAGATGGGGAGAGATGCAGTGTTCTGCTTTGTCTTTGACATCTTGCACCATGGCGTCTCTATCTCTGTGCACTGATTCTGCCTTGCTCATGTCTGAAAGAGCTTCATCAGTATTAGAGTCTTTTAGAAAGGTAGTGTACCTTGTGAACAGCCTCTTATATCTTTCTCGAGCTGTGCTCAGCTGTTCAATGGCGGCTTGCATCGTCACCTGCAGAGGATTGAAGTCTTGACATTTGGCAGGAAGCCCGTGTCCATGCTCTTCCAGGTTGACACATAGCTCATTTCACCTACTGCAACAGTTTTCAATAGCCCTTATTGTTGGTTTGACAGAGCAACTTGGCCTCCTGGAAGCATAGGTTCTGCTTCCTGGTCTTGATAATGGACAGTACCTGGTTTTATTTGCTCTGTTTCAGCATTGGGCAACTGTTTAAGGTCATTCTTGGCCGTTTTGATTTAAGGTGCGCTGTCTCTTTAAGAAACTAAAGTTTTGAATTGGAGGCCAGAAATCGCAGTGCAGCTCCGATAAGACGCCCTGAGAAGTTTCCCAAGGTGTTTTTAACAAATTGTGGGGTTTTGTAGTCCAAAAATCTGCAGCGATGTGGAATAATATACAGTAAGTCTAGATGACGTTGTTTCGTGAGATGTAGTTTCTTGCTGGTGATAGATACAGTCTTCTGCTTTGTCTTTGACATCTTGCACCATGGCGTCTTATCTCTGTACACTGATTCTGCCTTGCTCATGTCTGAAAGAGCTTCATCAGTATTATGGCCACTTTGCACACACTAACTTCTGTGTCCAACTTCTGAACAACTTACTGGTTGCAGTGAAATCATGGACACATTGTTCCATTTTGTTGCTGTGTACAAATGGAACAATGTGTCCATGATTTCACTGCATCCAGTAAGTTGTACAGAAGTTGGTATGTGTAAAGCGGCCATTGGAGTCTTTTAGAAAGGTAGTGCACCTTGTGAACAGCCTCTTATATCTTTCTCGAGCTGAGTTCAGCTGTTCAATGGCGGCTTGCAGCGTCACCTGCAGAGGATTGAAGTCTTGACATTTGGCAGGAAGCACGTGTCCATGCTCTTCCAGGTTGACACATAGCTCATTTCTCCTACTGCAACAGTTTTCAATAGCCCTTATTGTTGGTTTGACAGAGCAACTTGGTCCTCCTGGAAGCATAGGTTCTGCTCCTGGTCTTGATAATGGACAGTACCTGGTTGTATTTGCTCTGTTTCAGCATTGGGCAACTGTTCAAGGTCATTCTTGGCCGTTTTGATTTAAGGTGCGCTGTCTCTTTAAGAAACTAAAGTTTTGAATTGGAGGCCAGAAATCGCAGTGCAGCTCCGATAAGACGCCCTGAGAAGTTTCCCAAGGTGTTTTTAACAAATTGTGGGGTTTTGTAGTCCAAAAATCTGCAGCGATGTGGAATAATATACAGTAAGTCTAGATGACGTTGTTTCGTGAGATGTAGTTTCTTGCTGGTGATAGATACAGTCTTCTGCTTTGTCTTTGACATCTTGCACCATGGCGTCTTTATCTCTGTACACTGATTCTGCCTTGCTCATGTCTGAAAGAGCTTCATCAGTATTATGGCCACTTTGCACACACAACTTCTGTGTCCAACTTCTGAACAACTTACTGGTTGCAGTGAAATCATGGACACATTGTTCCATTTTGTTGCTGTGTACAAATGGAACAATGTGTCCATGATTTCACTGCATCCAGTAAGTTGTACAGAAGTTGGTATGTGTAAAGCGGCCATTGGAGTCTTTTAGAAAGGTAGTGCACCTTGTGAACAGCCTCTTATATCTTTCTCGAGCTGAGTTCAGCTGTTCAATGGCGGCTTGCAGCGTCACCTGCAGAGGATTGAAGTCTTGACATTTGGCAGGAAGCCCGTGTCCATGCTCTTCCAGGTTGACACATAGCTCATTTCTCCTACTGCAACAGTTTTCAATAGCCCTTATTGTTGGTTTGACAGAGCAACTTGGTCTCCTGGAAGCATAGGTTCTGCTCCCTGGTCTTGATAATGGACAGTACCTGGTTGTATTTGCTCTGTTTCAGCATTGGGCAACTGTTCAAGGTCATTCTTGGCCGTTTTGATTTAAGGTGCGCTGTCTCTTTAAGAAACTAAAGTTTTGAATTGGAGGCCAGAAATCGCAGTGCAGCTCCGATAAGACGCCCTGAGAAGTTTCCCAAGGTGTTTTTAACAAATTGTGGGGTTTTGTAGTGCAACAATCTGCAGCGATGTGGAATAATATACTGCAAGTCTATAGAAGGGGAATGGACAGAGGGAAACCTCTTTCTCTTTCTCCCTTGGTTTCCCTATTCCCACATTGATCCTTATTATTTCCATGTGCTCCTTTCCCTTTATATTATGTCTCTTTGAGGATGTCTGATGTGCTGTTATCGTCCTTTATCTCCCTCCCCCACTACACCACTTTAGCAGAGTGCATTCTTCAAGAAACACCTAACTGAGCTGTGTGACTTCACACTATCACATGGCAGTCATATGCCAAGAACACTGAGAGCACCGAAATGGCTGCCGCCATAAGAAGAGACAGAGGAGCCTACTATAAACAGCATGTGATTGCCCTCTAGCAGCACAGTCACAGTCACATGATGCAATTATCCCATGATGCCTCCTGCTAGGAACCAGGAAGTGACAGGCTGTCCAGCTTCCAGTCCGTGCAATTTATCAGGTGAGAAGAATGGAAAGATAACGGCCCCATTGTTCCCTGTGTATAGAGCAGGAGATGGGAGCGCAGCCATTGTTTACTAAGTGTCTTCATCACCACACTGTATGGGACTTATTGGCAGTTGTGTGGGGGTTGTGACACAGTGTGTGCGGGGGGAGTGTTAATGTGACATGGTGTGGGGTCACTGGTGAGGTGGATGGGGCTTATGAAGAACAATGTTGGGGCTTATACAGAGCAGAGCCGAGTGTCGAGTGGAGCGGAGCAGCGTGTGTATATGAGGTGTGCGGAGCGGAGCCGAGTGTGTATATGAGGAGTGCGGAGCGGAGCCGAGTGTGTATATGAGGTGTGCGGAGCGGAGCCGAGTGTGTATATGAGGAGTGCGGAGCGGAGCCGAGTGTGTATATGAGGGTGCGGAGCGGAGCCGAGTGTGTATATGAGGTAGTGCGGAGCGGAGCCGAGTGTGTATATAGAGGTGTGCGGAGCGGAGCCGAGTGTGTATATGAGGTGTGCGGAGCGGAGCCGAGTGTGTATATGAGGAGTGCGGAGCGGAGCCGAGTGTGTATATGAGGTGTGCGGAGCGGAGCCGAGTGTGTATATGAGGGTGCGAGGGAGCCGAGTGTGTATATGAGGTGTGCGGAGCGGAGCCGAGTGTGTATATGAGGTGTGCGGAGCGGAGCCGAGTGTGTATATGAGGTGTGGAGCGGAGCCGAGTGTGTATAGAGGAGTGCGGAGCGGAGCCGAGTGTGTATATGAGGAGTGCGGAGCGGAGCCGAGTGTGTATATGAGGTGTGCGGAGCGGAGCCAAATGTGTATACGAGGGTGCGGAGCGGAGCCGAGTGTGTATATGAGGTGGTGCGAGCGGAGCCGAGTGTGTATATGAGGAGTGCGGAGGGAGCCGAGTGTGTATAGAGGTGTGCGGAGCGGAGCGAGTGTGTATATGAGGAGTGCGGAGCGGAGCCGAGTGTGTATATGAGGTGTGCGGAGCGGAGCCGAGTGTGTATAGAGAGTGTGCGGAGCGGAGCCGAGTGTGTATATGAGGTGTGCGGAGCGGAGCCGAGTGTGTATATGAGGTGCGAGTGAGCAGTGTTAGAGGAGTGGAGCGGAGCCGAGTGTGTATATGAGGTGTGCGGAGCGGAGCCAGTGTGTATACGAGGTGCGGGAGTTGTGCGGAGCGGAGCCGAGTGTGTATGATGAAGCGAGGTGATGGGAGCGAGGAGCCGAGTGTGTATAGAGGATGAGTGCGTGTGATAGAGGTGGGGAGCGCAGTGTGTATACGAGGGTGCGGAGCGGAGCGAGTGTGTTATACAGCGAGGTGTGCGGAGCGGAGCCTGTAAGAGGATGTGCGAGAGCCGATGTGTATATGAGGTGTGCGGAGCGGAGCCGAGTGTGTATAGAGGTGGGCGGAGGGAGCGAGTAGGTTGGATGAGGTGCGGGGACGAGTGTGTATATGAGGTGTGCGGAGCGGAGCCGAGTGTGTATATGAGGTGTGCGCAGCGGGGAGCCGAGGGTTAGAATTAGGGCACAAGGTGCGCTTGAATCCAGGAAACTATAGGACCTGCCGTGATGTAATGAAAAGGATAGCTGGAGCATCACATGATGGCACAGAGCCCCCCTTTTCCTTACATCACTGCAGGTCCTGTACAATTGACCTGCACTGACATGAGCACTCAGTATCAGCACAGCCCGAGCTGTGCTGTCATGTATGTTATGCCTGGCCCTGTTACTGCAGGCATCTGCACTCCCTCCAGGCCACAGTTTAATTCAGCACTGTATTATCCCTATTACTCTATATATATACACTGCACAGTGACACTTCTCCTGTCCTGTATACTGGGTGTAATCCTCAGTATCTTCATTATACTGTGTATATACACTGCACAGCCTACTTCTCCTTTTCTGTTTACTGGGAGTAATTGTCAGTACCTGTATTATTCTGTGTGTATATGTGTATATACTGGGTGTAATCATGTCTATATTTCTTGTATTTTTGTATTTCTTGTTGATTCATGACAACTGACCATATTACATTTCTGTGTCCTGCAGGTGAGCATCTCCGCATTCATGTCATCTGGATGACTGACACGTCTGACTCCCTGTGTGTGACAGATGAAGAACAGCTGGATGCAGGATATTAAAGACTGCAGGTAAGTAGGGATGTATCAGTAGGGTCTAGGATTTTAGTTAGCAGATATCTTGCATTATATTTGGCAGAGTCCCCCAAAAAAGGACAAAATCATCTCCTGTCCTGTATACTGGATGTAATTTTCAGTATCTGATTATTCTGTATACATACACTGCACAGTACCATTTCTACTGTCCTATATACTAGGTATGTTTCTCAGTATCTGTATTACTCTGTATATATACACTGCACAGTGCCACTTCTCCTGTCCTGTATACTGGGTGTAATTCTCAGTATCTGTATTATTCTGTATATATACACTGCACAGTACCACTTCTCTTGTCCTGTATACTGGGTGTAATCCTCAGTATCTGTATTATTCTGTATACGCACACTGCACAGTAAAACTTCTCCTGTCCTATATACTAGGTATATTTCTCAGTATCTGTATCACTCTGTATATATACACTGCACAGTGCCACTTCTCCTGTCCTGTATACTGGGTGTAATCCACAGTGTCTGTATTATTGTATATGCACACTGCACGGTACTACTTCTCCTGTTTTGTATAATGGGTGTAATCCTCAGTATCTGTATTATTCTGTATATATACACTCCACAGTGCTAGGTCTCCTGTCTTGTATACTGGGTGTAATCCTCAGTATCTGTATTATTCTGTATACACACACTCCACAGTGCTAGGTCTCGTGTCTTGTATACTGGGTATAATCCTCAGTATCTGTATCATTCTGTATATATACACTGCACAGTACCACTTCTCCTGTCCTGTATACTGGGGGTATGTAATTATCCTCACAGTATTCTGTTGTATACGGTGTATCTCATATAGTATTACCCCTTAAGCACAGTACCACTTCTCCTGCCCTGTATACTGGGTGTAATCCACAGTGTCTGTATTATTGTGTATGCACACTGCACAGTACTACTTCTCCTGTTTTGTATACTGGGTGTAATCATCAGTATCTGTATTATTCTGTATATATACACTCCACAGTGCTAGGTCTCCTGTCTTGTATACTGGGTGTAATCCTCAGTATATGTATTATTCTGTATATACACTGCACAGTACTACTTCTCCTGTTTTGTATACTGGGTGTAATCCTCAGTATCTGTATTACTCTGTATATATACACTGCACAGTGCCACTTCTCCTGTCCTGTATACTGGGTGTAATCCACAGTGTCTGTATTATTGTGTATGCACACTGCACAGTACTACTTCTCCTGTTTTGTATACTGGGTGTAATCATCAGTATCTGTATTATTCTGTATATATACACTACACAGTGCTAGGTCTCCTGTCTTGTATACTGGGTGTAATCCTCAGTATCTGTATTATTCTGTATATATACACTGCATAGTACCACTTCTCCTGTCCTGTATACTGGATGTAATCCACAGTGTCTGTATTATTGTGTATGCACACTGCACAGTACTACTTCTCCTGTTTTGTATACTGGGTGTAATCATCAGTATCTGTATTATTCTGTATATATACACTCCACAGTGCTAGGTCTCCTGTCTTGTATACTGGGTGTAATCCTCAGTATCTGTATTATTCTGTATATATACACTGCATAGTACCACTTCTCCTGTCTTGTATACTGGGTGTAATCCTCAGTATCTGTATTACTCTGTATATATACACTGCACAGTGCCACTTCTCCTGTCCTGTATACTGGGTGTAATCCTCAGTATCTGTATTATTCCGTATATATACACTCCACAGTGCCACTTCTCCTGTCCTGTATATTGGGTTTTATCCTCAGTATCTTCATTATTCTGTGTGTATATACACTGCACAGCCCTACTTCTCCTTTTCTGTTTACTGGGAGTAATTGTCAGTACCTGTATTATTCTGTGTGTGTGTATATATATTATATATATATATATGTATATGTATATACCCATATATATATTTCGTGTTGATTCATGACCACTGACCATATTACATTTCTGTGTTTTGCAGGTGAGCATCTCCGCATTCATGTCATCTGGATTACTGACACGTCTGACTCCCTGTGTGTGACAGCATGAAGAACAGCTGGATGCAGGATATTAAAGACTGCAGGTAAGTAGGGATGTATCAGTAGGGTCTAGGATTTTAGTTAGCAGATATCTTGCATTATATTTGGCAGAGTCCCCCAAAAACAGGACAAAATCATCTCCTGACCTGTATACTGGGTGTAATCCTCAGTATCTGTATTATTCTGTATACACACACTGCACAGGAAAACTTCTCCTGTCCTATATACTGCGTATATTTCTCAGTATCTGTATTACTCTATATATTATACACTGCACAGTACCACTTCTCTTGTCCTGTATACTGGGTGTAATCCTCAGTATCTGTATTATTCTGTATACACACACTGCACAGTACCACTTCTCCTGTATTGTATACTGGGTGTAATCCTCAGTATCTGTATTATTCTGTATATATACACTGCACCGTTCCACTTCTGTCCTGTATACTGGGTGTAATCCTCAGTATCTGTATTATTCTGTATGCACACACTGCACATTACCACTTCTCTTGTCCTGTATACTGGATGTAATCCTAAGCATCTGTATTATTATGTATATATACACTGCACAGTACCACTTCTCCTGTCCTGTATACTGGGTGTAATCTTCAGTATCTGAATTATTCTGTATATATACACTGCACAGTACCACTTCTTCTGTCCTGTATACTGGGTGTAATCCTCAGTATCTGTATTATTCTATATATATATACACTACACAGTACCACTTCTCCTGTCCTGGATACTGGGTGTAATCCTCAGTATCTGTATTATTCCGTATATACACTGCACAGTACCACTTCTCCTGTCCTGTGTGCTGGGTGTAATCCTCAGTATCTGTATTATTCTGTGTATATACACTGCACAGTGCCACTTCTCCTGTCCTGGATACTGGGTGTAATCCTCAGTATCTGTATTATTCCGTATATACACTGCACAGTACCACTTCTCCTGTCCTGTATACTGGGTGTAATCCTCAGTATCTGTATTATTATGTATATATACACTGCACAGTACCACTTCTTCTGTCCTTTATACTGGGTGTAATCTTCAGTATCTGTATTATTCCGTATATACACTGCACAGTACCACTTCTTCTGTCCTGGATACTGGGTGTAATCCTCAGTATCTGTATTATTCCGTATATACACTGCACAGTACCACTTCTCCTGTCCTGTGTGCTGGGTGTAATCCTCAGTATCTGTATTATTCTGTTATATACACTGCACAGTGCCACTTCTCCTGTCCTGGATACTGGGTGTAATCCTCAGTATCTGTATTATTCGTATATACACTGCACAGTACCACTTCTCCTGTCCTGTATACTGGGTGTAACCCTCAGTATCTGTATTATTATGTATATATACACTGCACAGTACCACTTCTTCTGTCCTTTATACTGGGTAATCTTCAGTATCTGTATTATTTC
Organism: Allobates femoralis; assembly: GCA_033576535.1. NCBI lineage: Eukaryota > Metazoa > Chordata > Amphibia > Anura > Aromobatidae > Allobates > Allobates femoralis. The sequence goes on from JARQOC010004374.1 coordinate 10,056, forward strand.
GTATATACACTGCACAGTACCACTTCTTCTGTCCTGTACTTGGTGTAATCCTCAGTATCTGTATTATTCTGTATATAATACACTGCACAGTGCCACTTCTCCTGTCCTTATACTGGGTGTAATCCTCAGTATCTGTATTATTCTGTATATATACACTGCACAGTACCACTTCTTGTCCTGTATACTGGGTGTAACCCTCAGTATCGTATTATTCTGTATATATACACTGCACAGTACCACTTTCTGTCCTGTATACTGGGTGTAATCCTCAGTATCTGTATTTTTCTGTATATACACTGCACAGTACCACTTCTTCGTCCTGTAATATGTAACCTCAGTATCTGTAT
>JARQOC010004375.1:0-10398 GCA_033576535.1 Allobates femoralis
TACTAGCTTTCCGTCTACAGTCCTTAACTCCTCTTCTTAACGCTGCTGTGTACTAAAAGCCTGGACTTTTTCACACATTTCATAAGAAGACATGATGTTGCAACCTTATGATGTGCTTACATAGTGACATTCTAGACCTAATTATGGCTGAAAGTTCTGGTCTTAAGTGTGCATTATAAGATCATGATATCACAATTTTGTGAACTTATGATGCACAAAAGTGAAGACGTCCTGGGCCTGGTCATGGCCAAGTAGAGAGAATCCTTGGGTTTCACAGTAAGAAGACATGCCAAGCTCCTTAGGAGAGAGAGTAAGCAGAAAGGAACAGTAAAGAGCTGATCAGTGAGGTGAATGTTAGTTTATTTTTATTGTTTTGCTGGCACTGGGCAGTTAAGCAAAATGGCAGCCACTTGGAGAAGGGCGAATAACAAGAACATTTAAATTATGGAGAATGTGGAGACCCGGGGGTCAGGGGCGCTCTCGTCCGCAGGCCCAGCCGCCTTTACAAAGACAGCGTGGACCAGGGCTCATCCCCAGCTGAACGCCCGAGCTCCTTAACCGTGGGCGGAACACTACTCAGACAACACAGGGTGAGGGAATCACAATATCAAGGCTTTATTGGATCCCCAAACAGTTAACAGCATATAACGCATAACCAAGCATAACACATAATGTAACAGGCAACAGAGTCTCACCCTTCCGCTGGCTCACCAGGGTTTAGAATGCAGCACGGCAAAGTCTGTAGCCAGGTGACTGTATCGTCCCAACCTGGGTTGCTTCCTTGTCCTTAAGCAGTCTATCACAGCCGAATCCGATAATCCGATACTGAAGTCCTTGTGGTTCCTTTAGTCTGTGTTCTGAGCCCCTTGGTCGGCACCGAAATGCCTAGGCCTGGGGTTATGGCTAGCTAATCGGATCCGAAGACCCTAGATTCGCTGCCTGTCTCCAATATTCAATCTCCAAAAACTGCTGGTCAAAGTCAACAGTCCTCCTTATATACCCTCAGCCCTCATTGTAGGATATTGGGGACGTCATGATTGGTGCAATAACACAGTCTTTTCATTCGCTGAACTCCAATCCTCGTTTAACATATTTTAGGTACTATTGCAATCCAAATGCTGATTGATATAGCACCTTACAATGGAATGTTAGTCTGAGACAATCAGTCTGCAAACCATGACAGTAACACAATAGTGGCTGGGCCTCAATCCACATTCACAGGGTAATAGACAATGGACGATTAGCATAATTAAGTTCTCTGGCCTGCTATGACAAACAAGTTAGATAATTACATTACCAAGCTAAACTTACACCAGTCTTCTATGAAAATACTGTAGGAAATTCTCCTATACAAGCCAATATACAATATACAATATGATATGTCTGGGTGAATAAGAAATCCTCCTACATTATATATTAAAGGGGTCCATTTCGTCACATTCCTCCCCCTTCTTATTTAGCCAGACAGGATAGGCTTCCGATCATCCTTTTCCACCTGTCGGGACAGCCCATCCGCATTTCCATGGTTCTTGCCTTGTTTATGTGAGATGGAGAAATTGTAAGATTGTAACGCCAAACTCCACCTAAGCAATCGTCCATTGTCCCCAGCAGTGCGATTTAGCCAACTCAATGGATTGTGGTCAGTGAGGACTGTGAACTCATTGCCATAGAGGTAAGGCTGCAATTTTTTTAGAGACCAGACTATGGCCAGGCATTCTTTTTCTATGGTGGCGTAGGCCCTCTCTCGATCCAACAGTTTCCGGGAAAGATAAGCTATCGGATGTTCCTCGCCGTCAGCCCCCACTTGGCTAAGTACCGCTCCTAGTCCTGTGTCTGATGCATCCGTTTGGACAATGAACCTACGTCGGAAGTCAGGAGCAGTCAGCACTGGGCTCTGGGCTAGCCGGTCTTTCAACTGGAGGAACGCAGCTTCACATTCTGGGGTCCAGATAAGGTTGCGGGCATATTTTTTGGTTGTGAGGTCAGTGAGTGGTTTTGCTACGGTGCTGTAATTGGGGATAAATTTTCTATAATAATTTGCAGTGCCCAAAAACGCGCGGACCTGTTTTTGGTTGACAGGGCGCGGCCACTGGGTAATTGCTTCTACTTTTGCCGGTTCTGGACGAATGCACCCACTTCCCACTCGATGACCCAGGTATAGCACCTCGGCCATCCCCATTTGGCATTTGTCAGGTCGGATGGTGAGCTGGGCTTTGGCTACCCTTTGCAGAACCTGGGACATATGCTGAAGATGCTCTTCCCAGGTGTCGCTGAAGATAGCGATGTCATCCAAATAGGCCTGGGCATACCCCTGACATCCCTCTAGTAAATGGTCCACCATCCTCTGGAAGGTAGCTGGGGCATTCTTCATCCCAAAAGGCATGCTGGTGAACTCATATAGGCCGAAAGGGGTTATGAAAGCGGATTTCTCTTGAGCCTCTTTTGTGAGTGGGATCTGCCAGTATCCCTTGCTCAAATCGAGGGTGGATATAAACCGAGATCCCCCCAACCGATCTAGTAGTTCATCCACCCGGGGCATGGGGTAGGCATCCGTAACTGTGATCTCATTGAGCCGTCTATAGTCCACACAGAAACGAGTACTTTTGTCCTTTTTTGGCACCAGCACAACACTGGCAGCCCATGGGCTTTGGGAAGGAACTATGACTCCCATATTTAACATGTCATCCACCTCGGCCTTCATCATTGCCAATACCGGGGGTGTCACTCGGTAGGCGGGTTGGCGTAGCGGAGTGGATGCCCCTGTGTTGACATGATGCCGGACCAGAGGTGTTCGACCAGGTAAACTCGTGAACAGGGATTCATATGGTCTGAGTATGTCTGATAACTGTTGCTTCTGTGATGGACAAAGCTGTTCCCCCAGTGATACATCTTTTACCCCCATTTCCCTTTTGGAGTCCACTAATAGGTCTGGGATCTGGTCTGTATCAGGGTCATCTAAATCGGGACAACAAACTACTAAGTTGGTGACCTCTCTTTCCTCATAAACTTTTAGCCTGTTAACATGGTAGGTACGCTCACGAACACCTGCTCGATCCAGAGCCACAGTGTAGTCAGTATTGCCACATTTCTTGGTAATAGTAAATGGACCCGCCCACATGGCTTGAAGCTTGTTTTTGCGTACCGGTACAAGTACCAGGACCTTCTGCCCACAGGCAAATTCTCTGAGTCGGGCAGCGCGGTCATAACATCGTTTTTGCCTTTCCTGAGCCACTTCTAAGTTCCCATGGGCTAATGCCATGAGGTGCCTCATCCTTTCCCTAAACTTTTGAACATAGTCCAATATGGGAACCTCTTCTGTGGGGAAGGTGCCCTCCCAACTTTCTCGTACCAGCTCTAAGGGCCCCCGTACTTTTCGGCCATACAGCAATTCGAAGGGGGAGAACCCAGTGGAGTCCTGTGGCACCTCCCGGTACGCAAAAAGGAGCTGCTGCAGGTTTTTCTCCCAGTCCCCCCCCTCGGCCTCTACATAACGGCTAATGAGCTGTTTCAGGGTTCCATTGAAGCGCTCACACAATCCATTCGTTTCAGGATGGTAGGGCGTTGTGTGCATGGGGCGGACTCCATGTTTCTCCCAGAGGGTCTGAATCAGTTCGCTTTGGAACTGTGCCCCCTGGTCAGTTAATACTTCCTGTGGAAACCCCACCCGGCTAAAGATATCCAGTAAAGCTTGGGCCACATGCTCTGCATCTATGGAAGTCAAGGCAGTGGCTTCTGGGTAGCGGGTGGCGAAGTCTACCAGGGTGAGGATGAATCTCTTTCCGCTGCGGCTGGGGATGGCTAACGGGCCTACTAAATCAATGGCAACTCTCTGGAACGGTTCCCCAATCAAAGGCATGGGTTGGAGTGGGGCACGACATGGGGCTCCGCCCATACGTTGACACACTGGACAAGAGGCTCTGTATTTCTTTACTTCTTGAGTGACCCTTGGCCAAAAAAACTACGCAACAGGCGAGTCCGGGTCTTTCTGGTCCCCATGTGCCCAGCTGCAGGAACATCATGAGCTAAGCGCAATAGTTGGGATCGATATTGCTGGGGTACTACAAGCTGATGTACACGGGTCCAAGGTTTTTCTGGGCAGGATGCGGGCTTCTCTCGATATAAGAGGCCTCTTTCCCATCTATACACCTCCCCCTGATTTCCTCCCCCAGGTTGGGCAGCCGCACTACGGATAAGCTCTAGGGTGGGGTCTGTCAGTTGGGCTTCCCTGAACTCCTTACGATCTATCTCCCCCCAGTCAATGGCCACAGTTTGGTTTGATGTACTCACATTGGTCGGCTCAGAAAAGGAGGCTGAAGATCGAAGAGGAGGGTTATCCTCAGATGGGTTGGTAGAAAGATCTGCACAAGGGTGATGCTTGGCTTGGCTGCGGGTGATGGCGGAGACAAACTGACTGGATAATCCTTGTCCTAGGTCATTTCCCAAAAGAGCAGGGGTTGGGAGGCCGTCCACGAGCCCCACTTCAACCTCTGCCTGAGCCTGTATTCCACCGACCTTGACCGTCTGGATGTGGCGATTGAGGTGGGCCTGTGTACGGTGTCCATCCTGCCGTATGGTGTGGACAGGGTAGATCACTTCCTCAGCTACTGGCGTATCTTGGGGGTAGTATCCTCCAGGCATCGCTGGTTCATCTCTGCATATGTTGACTGAGTGGGCTGGCAGACGGGCTCCAGGCATAGGGCCCCGATTTTGAGGACACTCTTTGGCTATGTGTCCAAGGCGCCCACACGTATAACAGCGCCGTGGTTTAGGCAAGTCACGGGCCCTGTTGGTAAACTTTTGCCCTGTTGGGGTTTCTGCGGCATAGTGAGTTAGTCCAGCACGGGAGTCTGGAGGTTGCTGGTATCCATGGTTGATGAACCTCCTGGGATCGGTGGGCCAATTGGGTCTCCAGCTGGGTCGGTTGGCTGTAAATTCGTCAGCCAATCGGGCTGCTTGCTCTGGGGTGTCGGGCTTCCGGTCCGCCACCCATTCTCGTATTTCTGGATCCATCTTCTCCATAAGCTGTTCAAGTACTATCATATTCCGGTGGGCAGCAGCGGAGTGGGCAGCACGACCATCGAGCCAGCGGTTACAGTGTCGTCGGAGTTGACTGCCGAATTCGACATAGGAGACACCCTGGCGAGACATAGTCCGGAACTTAATGCGATATCTCTCCGGGGTTATGGTAGAAAGGGCCAACAAAGTGTCCTTAATAATTCCATAGTCCAAGCAATCCTGAGGCCCAAGTGATCGGACAGCCTCCTGGGCCCGACCAGGCAAACTTGACCACAGATATTTGGGCCACTCAGCTGTATGCACCTGGTGCATTCTCATCATCATCTCAAAGTTTTGCAAGTGTTCATCGATCTCAGTGTTGGATTCATTCATCACTGGCACGTCACTGTAGCGAAGGTGAATTCCTTGGTGGCGGTCTATCGTGGGGGTGGGCGCTGGTGGTAAGGAAATTGGAGCTCCCAACACTACTTGCAGAACACCAGCCATTTCTTCTCTTGAAGCTTCAGGCCCCAAAGCAGCCAAGCACTCCTTCATTTGGACTGCTTTGGACCTGGTGATGTCACGATATTCACTGGATCCATGACGTGGTACACAATTTACATCCTCTGGTACCACGTCGGCGGGGTCCTCATCATCCTCACCATCATTCTGGGTGTCCCAATGGACCAATTTCTGAATCAAAGCCGACCGAGTGTCAGCGTTCCTGTATTCAATATTTCGCCTCTGGCACAGATCCTGTAGCGTCCATTTACTGCTGCTGCCGTATTTCCTCTCCGGCCCTTGTCCCATGGCTGAGCTGGTGGGGTTGGACATGGCAACGTCCGAAACCTGAATGCCTCACTATGGCCTGCTGGGTATGCTTATATGCATCCCTGGTTGTTGAGCCCTTGGACGGTGTCCACGAACACCAGTCCCCTGCAGCTCCCCTGAATAAACCAGGCTGAGTAGTATCCCACCGCTGCCACCAATTGTGGAGACCCGGGGGTCAGGGGGCGCTCTCGTCCGCAGGCCCAGCCGCCTTTACAAAGACAGCGTGGACCAGGGCTCATCCCCAGCTGAACGCCCGAGCTCCTTAACCGTGGGCGGAACACTACTCAGACAACACAGGGTGAGGGAATCACAATATCAAGGCTTTATTGGATCCCCAAACAGTTAACAGCATATAACGCATAACCAAGCATAACACATAATGTAACAGGCAACAGAGTCTCACCCTTCCGCTGGCTCACCAGGGTTTAGAATGCAGCACGGCAAAGTCTGTAGCCAGGTGACTGTATCGTCCCAACCTGGGTTGCTTCCTTGTCCTTAAGCAGTCTATCACAGCCGAATCCGATAATCCGATACTGAAGTCCTTGTGGTTCCTTTAGTCTGTGTTCTGAGCCCCTTGGTCGGCACCGAAATGCCTAGGCCTGGGGTTATGGCTAGCTAATCGGATCCGAAGACCCTAGATTCGCTGCCTGTCTCCAATATTCAATCTCCAAAAACTGCTGGTCAAAGTCAACAGTCCTCCTTATATACCCTCAGCCCTCATTGTAGGATATTGGGGACGTCATGATTGGTGCAATAACACAGTCTTTTCATTCGCTGAACTCCAATCCTCGTTTAACATATTTTAGGTACTATTGCAATCCAAATGCTGATTGATATAGCACCTTACAATGGAATGTTAGTCTGAGACAATCAGTCTGCAAACCATGACAGTAACACAATAGTGGCTGGGCCTCAATCCACATTCACAGGGTAATAGACAATGGACGATTAGCATAATTAAGTTCTCTGGCCTGCTATGACAAACAAGTTAGATAATTACATTACCAAGCTAAACTTACACCAGTCTTCTATGAAAATACTGTAGGAAATTCTCCTATACAAGCCAATATACAATATACAATATGATATGTCTGGGTGAATAAGAAATCCTCCTACATTATATATTAAAGGGGTCCATTTCGTCACAGAGAATATGGACTTTTGTGAGATTCAAGGCAAATTCAATTCCACTTGAATAAATTGGCACACCTCTAGCTTTAAGGCATACTGTGAAACTAATACTATTTTATCCGAATATTGTGGAGATTTGCTTCAGTGACCAGAGAAAGAAAGCGAAGAGAGGAATCCGGCCTTTTAATCGCGCTGTCGACACCGTTTCAAACATAGGATACTCAAATGGGTGATAAAACATCCAAGAATCTTTATAGGTGTACAGATCTCAATGCATTTCGTGTGCGGCAGCACACTTCCTCAGGAGAACAAAGGATCTCCTGAGGAAGTGTGCTGCCGCACATGAAATGCATTGAGATCTGCACAACAATAAAGGTTCTTGGATGTTCCATTTGAGTATCCTATTTCTGAAACGGTGTCGACAGAGCGATTATAAGGCCGGATTCCTCTCTTCACCTGCTTCCTATGAACACTTTGCTGATTGCTGCAGTGGACTCTCAATAAGGTGAGTGTATACACATCCACCTTTTTCTCAGTGCAACACAGATAAGATCCTATGTGCGTTATCTCTCTTCCCAGTCAGTGACCAGAGAAGTATATGAAATATATTCAAACGGATATTATTGACATAACAAATTGAATATATTTGCAAATACTCGAATACCATGTCACCACACCAGCGCCACAATCTCTAAACAAGAAGTACTGAATACTGTATATTTGACAAATAATTTAGGTGCAATAAAAAGTGTAGAGTGGGGAAAAATAGTATTTAGTCATCCACCAATTGTGCAAGTTCTCCCACTTAAAAAGATGAGAGAGACCTGTAATTGACATCACAGGTAGACCTCAACTATGAGAGACAAAATGAGAAAACAAATCCTAAAAATCACATTGTCTGATTTGGAAAGAATTTTTTTTTCAAATTTTGGTGGAAAATAAGTATTTAGTCAATAACAAAAGTTCATCTCAGTACTTTGTTATATATCCTTTTTTGGCAATGACAGAAGTCAAACGTTTTCTGTAAGTCTTCACAAGGTTGGCACACACACTGTTGCTGGTATATTGGCCCATTCCTCCATGTAGATCTCCTCTAGAGCAGTGATGTTTTGGAGCTGTTACTTGGCAACACGGACTTTCAACTCCCTCTAAAATGTTTTCTATAGGGTTTAGATCTGGAGACTGGCTAGGCCTCTCCAGGACCTTAAAATGCTTCCTACAAAGCCACTTCTTCATTGCCCTGGTGGTGTGCTTGGGATCATTGTCATGCTGAAAGACCCAGCCACGTTTCATCTTCAATACCCTTGCTGATTGAAGGAGGTTTGCACTCAAAATCTCACGATACTTGGCTCCATTAATTCTTTCATGTACACGGATCAGTTGTCCTGGTCCCTCGGCAGAGGAACAGCTTTGAGCGTGAGACTATCTTCATTTATGGACTATCAGTCCATATATAAATTTGACCCAAATAAAGTTAGTTAATGACCATGATGAGGCATGGGAGATGATTATTTGGTCATACAAGACTTGAACCTATTTAGCATATGATTACTTAGGCAGATTCTTGTCATGTCACTGCATTGTTTCGGTTTTGCTTCTGGTGATTGAAAACTCGTTTTCTTCCCATTTATTACATATTAAAACCTTTTCTCACATTCCCTAATAGCTTAGTGTGTTATTGGGTTGATTACCATGCGAAAAGTTACTGGTTTGAATTGAGTAGCAGCCATAAAGAAGATTTAAAGAAAAAAGAGAAAAAACATCATCCAGCTCATCAATAGTGCTCTCTCAACCCCAAAAAATTGCTGAATTGTATCATGTGAGTGCCGTAACCATTGGAAGAATATGAAATTGGGTCCATCCATCCACTCAAAAGCAAAGAGGTGGACGTCCAGGCCAAACATTGAAATCAACAAGACTGCTCATGACATGGTCTACCAGTTCTGGGGCAAGAAAAATCATGTGAAGATGGCTCGTATGCTTCATAATAGTGAGATCACAGACATCCATGCAAGCATTATGCAATGTATGCAGCCAAATCTGGAATGGTGGCCCAAAAAAAGGTAAAGAAGCATCAACTTCATTATTGCACAATCCAGCAAGGTGAGCAGTGAATATTACCATTGTATTTGTACCCATTTATCCTCAGATAAGACCCAATTTGAGCCTTTGTCTGCTCATATAGGTAACTAATAAGACACTAACTTGTCATGGATTAAAATCCTGCAGGGCACGCAATATCCTCTTGCTCATGCTAGCACATGCTCAGGCCCAAATAAAGTTAGTTAATGACCATGATGAGGCATGGGAGATGATTATTTGGTCATATGTGACTTGAACCTATTTAGCATATGATTACTTAGGCAGATTCTTGTCATATCACTGCATTGTTTCGGTTTTGCTTCTGGTGTTTGAAAACTCGTTTTCTTCCCATATATTACATATTACAACCTTTTCTCACATTCCCTAATAGCTTAGTGTGTTATTGGGTGTGGACGCAGGCAATGACGTCATTGTCTGCGCCAGAGGAGGAAGACGGAAGAAGATGGAGGAGCGCGGTGCAGAGCGGGGACGGCGGCGGCCACAGGTGTAAGTATAATGATTTTACTTTACAGGTTTGGGCTGCAAGGGGGGGCCCTGGATACTGATAGGGGGGGCGCATGTATACTGATGGTGGCGGTTGGCCTGTATACCACTGGGGCTGCTGCTGTATATACCTCTGGGGCTGCTGCTATATATACCACTGGGGCTGCTGCTATATATACCTCTGGGGCTGCTGCTATATATACCTCTGGGGCTGCTGCTATATATACCACTGGGGCTGCTGCTATATATACCACTGGGGCTGCTGCTGTATATACCTCTGGGGCTGCTGCTATATATACCACTGGGGCTGCTGCTATATATACCTCTGGGGCTGCTGCTGTATATACTATTGGGGCTGCTGCTGTATATACCATTGGGGCTGCTGCTGTATATACCATTGGGGCTGCTGTATATACCATTGGGGCTGCTGCTGTATATACCACTGGGGCTGCTGCTGTAACACTGCTGGGGCCTGTATATACCACTGGGGAGGCCTGTATACCACACTGCTGGGGCTGTATACCTGTGCTGAGGTCCACCCTCGGCTTATACACGAGTCAATAGGTTTTCCCAGGTTTTGGGGGCAAAAGTAGGGGGGTCGGCTTATACACGGGTCGGCTTATACACGAATATATACGGTAAGTTCTGTTTTTCTATTGTATAACATACTTATTTCATGCCAGAAAATGCAAATTAATTATGTTAAATCATACAATGTGATTTTCTGGATTTTTTTAGATTCTGTATCTCACATTTGAAGTGTATATATGATACAAAATTACAGACCTCTCCATACTTTGTAGGTGGGAAAACTTGCAAAATCAGTAATGCATCAAATAGTTATTTTAACAACTA
>JARQOC010004376.1:0-10371 GCA_033576535.1 Allobates femoralis
GGGGGGGGGTTTGGGGGGGGTTGGGGGGGGGGGGGGGGGGGTGGTTGGGGGGGGGGGGTTGGTTGGGGGGTGGTGGGGGGGGGGGGGGGGGTGGGGTGGGGTGGGTGGGGTTTTGGGGTGGTGGGTGTTTGGTGGGGGGGGGTGGGTGGTTGGGGGGGGTGGTGGGGGGGGTGGGGTGGGTGGGGGTGGTGGGGGTGGGGGGGGGGGTGGTGGGGGGGTGGTGGGGGTGGGGGTGGGTTGGGGGTGGGGGGGGGTTGGTTGGGTTGGTGGGTGGGGTGGTGGGTGGGTGGGTTGGGGGGGTTGGGTGGGGGGGGTGGGGTGGGTTGGGTGTGGGGGTGGGGGGTGGGGGGGTGTGGGTGGGGGTGGGGGGGGGGGGGGTGGGTGGTTGGTGTGGTTGGGTGGGTGGGTGGGGTGTTGGGGGGTGGGGGTGGGTGGGTTGGGGGGGTGGTGTGGGTGGTTGGGGGGTGGGTGGGTGTGGGGTGTGGGGTGTGGTGGTGGTGGGGGGGGGTGTTTGGTGGTTTGGTGGGGTGGGGGGGTTGGGTGTGGGGGTGGTGGGTGTGTGTGGGGGGGTGGTGGGGTGGGGGTGGGGGGGTGGGGGTTGGGGGGTGGGGGGGGGTGGTGGGGGTGGGTGGGGGGGGGTGGGTGGTGGTGGGGTGGTGGGGGTGTGGTTGGTGGTGTGGGTTGGGGGGTGTGGGGTGGGTGGGGGGTTGGTTGTGTGGGTGTGGGTGGGGGGGGGGTGGGTGGGTGGGTTGGGGGGGTGGGGGGGGGTGGTGTGTGGGGGGGTTGGTGGGGTTGGGTGGGTGGGGGGGGGGTTTGGTGGTTGGTGGGGTGGGTGGGGGGGGTTGGTTGGGGTGGGTGTGGGGTTGGTTGTGGGGTGGGTTGGTTGTGGGTGGGGTGGGGGGGTGTTGGGGGTTGGTGTTGGGTGTGGGGGGTGTGTGGGGTGGGGGGGTTGGTGGGTTGGGGGGTGTGTTGGGGTGGGGGGTGGGGGTGGGTTTTGGTGGGGGGGGGTTGGTGGGGGTGGGGTGGTGGGGTTGGTGGGGGTTGGTGGTTGGTTGTGGGTGGGGGGGGTGGGTGTGGTGTGGGGGGTGGGTTGGGGTGTGGTGGGGGTGTTTGGGTGTGGGGTGGGGTTGTGGTTGGGTGTGTGGGGGTTTGGGTGGGGGTGTGGGGTTTGGTGTGTGGGGTGGGGGTGGTTGGGGTGGTGTTGGGGTGGTTTTGTGTTTGGGTTGGGGGTGGGTGTGTGGTGTGGGTGGGTGGGGGGTTGGGTTGGGGGTTTGGGGTTGGGGGTGTGGGTGTGGGGGTGGTGGTGGGGTGGGGGGGTGTGGGTGGGTGGGTGGTGGGTTGGTGTGGGGTGGGTTTGGGTTGGTGGTGTTGGTGGTTGGGGGGTGGTGGTGTGGGGGGTGGTTGGGTGGGGTGGTTGTGTTGGGTTGGGGTTGGTTTGTTGTGGTTGGGTGGTGGTGTTTGGTGGTGTGGTTGGGGTGGGTGTTGGGTTGGTGGGGTTGGTTGGTGTGGTGTTGGGTGGTGGGTTTGGTGGGTGGTGGTTGTGGGTTTGGGGGGGTGTGTTGGGTTGTGGGTTGTTGGGTTGGGTGGTGGTTGGTTGGGGTGGGTTTGTGGTGGTTTGGGTGTTGTGTGGGGTTGGGTGGGGGTGGGTGTGGGGTGGGGGGTGGGGGTGTGGGGTAAAGGGGATAGGATGGGGTTAGGGTTGGGTTAGGGATAGGGGTTAGGGGGTTAGGGTGGGGTTAGGGTTGGGGTTGGGTTGGGTTAGGGTTTTGGGTTGGGTTAGGGTTAGGGTGGGGTTAGGTTAGGGTTTGTGGTTAGGGGTTTGGGGTTAGGGTTGGGGGTTTGGGTTTAGGGTGGGGTTGGGTTTAGGTTGTGTTAGGGTTGGGGTTAGGGTTTGGGGTTTTTAGGGTTTGGGGTTGGGGTGTTAGGGGTTTGGGGGTTTTTGGGGTTAGGGTTAGGGTTGGGGGGTTAGGGTTAGGGTTGGGGTTAGGGTTGGGTTAGGGGTTAGGGTTGGGGTTAGGTGTGGGTTGGGGTTAGGTTGGGGTTTTTTAAGGGTTGTTAAATTTTGAACGTTAATTTATGTGAAGTGTTTACTGTGTAATTGAACTGTGAATTGTTACTAACTAATTTTAATTTTTGAACTTTAATTGTTTTAAACATTTAACTTTAAGGGAAATTTTTAACTTTAAATTGTGTCGTTAACGTTAAATTAATTTAACTGTGACTTTCATTTAAATTTTTAACTTGAAAATTTTAAATTTAATTTAACGTTATTTAAAAACTTTAATTGTTTACTTTAATTTTAACTTTTTAAATTTTTAACTTAATTTTAATTTTTAAATTTAACTTTAAGTTTTTAATTTAAACTTAATTTTAACTTTAACTTTATAATTTTTAACGTAATTTAACTTTAATTTAATTTTAACTTTTAATTTTAACTTTAAACTTTAACTTTAATTTTAACGATTAATTTTAACTTAATTTTAATTTTAACGGGATTAACTTTAATTTATTTTAATTTTTTAACTTTAAACTTAATTTTAACTTTAATTTTAAAATTTAAGTTTTTTAACTTTTAAATTCCTTTAAGTCCCTTTTTAATTTTGTAACTTAACTTTAATTTTAACTTTAATTTAAACTTTTTAACTTAAATTTTAATTTTAACTTAACTTTAATTTTTAACTTTAAATTTTAAAACTGTAATTTTTTATACTTTAACATGATTTAACTTGTAAATTAGAATTTTAACGTGTTAACTTTAATTTAACTTTAACCTTAACTTTAATTTTAACTATAATTTTAACCTTTAATTTTTAACTTTAACTTTCATTTTAACTTTAACTTAATTATAACTTTAATTTTTACTTTAACTTTCAATTTTTAACGTTTATTTGAATTGTTAACTTTAACTTTAATTGTTAAACTTTAACTTTAACTGTAATTTTTGAAAAATACTTTAATTTACTTTACTTTTACTTTAATTTGTAATCTTTAAAAAATACTTTAATGTTTAACTTTAATTTTTATCTGTAAACTTTAATTTTCAACCTTAATTTTAACTATTAATTTTAACTTTAATTTTTAACTTTAACTTTAAATTTTTAACTTTAAACCTTTAATTTTTAAAACTGTAATATTTTAACTTTAACTTGTAACTTTAATTTAAACTTTAATTTTAACTTTAATTTTAACCTGTTAACTTTAACTTTAACTTTTAACTTTAAGCTTTCATTTTACATTAACCAATGTAACTTCAATTTTAACTTTAACTTTCATTTTAAACTTTAACTTTATTTTAACGTTAACTTTAATTTTTAACTTATAACTTTAAATTTAACGTTTAACATTAATTTTAACTTAAATTTTTAACTTTAAATTGTTAACTTTAAACGTAAATTTTAATAACTTTAAATTGTAACTTTAACTTGTAAACTTTAACTTTAAATGTAATTGTAACGTTAATTTTAAAGCTTAACTTCACTTTAATGTTTAACCTTAGATTTTATACTTTTAACGTATAATTTTTAACTTTAACTTAATTTTAACTTTAATTTAACTTTAATTTTAACTTTAAGCTTTAATTTTTAACGTTGTAACGTTAACTTTAATTTTTAAATTAATTTTAACTTTAATTTAACTGGTAAATTTTCATCTTAATTTAACTTTAATTTTTAACTTTAACTTTCGATTTTAACTTTACTCATTTTAACTTTAAACATTTACATTTTAACTTTAATTCGTTTCAGTTTTAACTTTAACTTTAATTTTAACTTTAATTTTCTAACTTTAATTTCTACACTTGAACTTGAACTTTATTTTAACTTTAATTTTTCTTTTTTTAACTTTAATTGTTAACATTTTGAATTTTTAACGGTTAACTTTCATCTTAACTTTTAACCTTTCATTTTGAACTTTAACTTTCATTTTACTTTAACTTTCATTTTAAACATTTGAACTTTATATTTTAACTTTAAATTTTAACTTGTAATGTGTCATGTTAACTTTAACGTAGGCATTTTACTTAATGTTCAGTTTGAAACCCTTAATGTTGAACGTGTCATGTGGAACTGAACTTGCATGGGGAAATGTGGAACTTTGCATTTTAAACGTTAACTTTAATTGGATCGGGTAGTTTAGACTTGTAACGGGTGAAGGTGTGTAAATCAGGTAATTTTAACATTTTAACGTTGAAGTTGAACCGTTAATTTTACTTTAAGTTTTAACTGTTAGTGTGAAAGGGAACATTATCATAGGAATCTTTAACTGTCATTGGAAACGTGATTGGTTAAACCTTTAAAAGGTCATTTGGGTTAGGGTAACGTTAGGATTGTTACGGATTTGAACGGTGAATCTGGACCAGGTGGAACGTATGTGTTAATACTGAAATTGGATGGTTGAACTTTAATAATTGAAATGGAATGTGGGGTTCTGGGAAACAGTTAAGGTGTAATCTTTAATTGTGTAACTTGAACTGTATAGTGAATTTTAAACTTTAACTTTAATTTTGAACTTTGTAAGTTTTAAGCTGTAATACTTTAATTTTTAACTTAATTGTAACTTTAATTTTAACTTTAATCTGTGTAAACTTGTAATTTTTTAACTTTAACTATTTAATTTTTTACTTTAATTTTTAAACCTTTGAACTTGTAACCGTAATTATAACTTTAATTTTAAACTGGTAAACTTTAACCTTAATTTTAACCTTTAATTTGTAACTTTAACTTAACGATTTCCGATTTTAATCTTTAAATTCATGGTTAACTTTAACTTGCATGGTAACGTTAACTATAACTTTTAAATTTTAACTTTAATTTTAACTTTTAAACTTTACTTTCATTTTGACACTTTAACCTTAATTTGAGACTTCCAATTTAGTAACTTTAACTTTCATTTAACTTTAAAATTTTATTTTTAAACTTTTAACTTTAATTTAAGCTTTAGCTTTAAAGTTTAACTTTAATTTTAACTTTAACTTTAATTTTTAACTTTAATTTTAACTTTAATTTAACTTTAATTTTAACTTTAATCTTTTAGACTTTTACTATAAATTTTTAACTTTAATTTTTAACTTTAACTTAACCTTAAATTTATAACTTTTAATTTTTAAATTAACTTGTAACTCTAATTTTAACTTTAATTTTAACTTTTAAACTTTAACTTTCAGGTAAAACTGTTAACTTTCAATTTTAATCTTTAACTTTCATTTTAACTTTAACTTTAACTTTAATGTGAAACTTTAGATTTTAACAGTTAACTTTTAACTTGACACTGTCATTTTAACTTTAACCTTAGATTTTAACGTCAAATTTGTGGAACTTTAACTTTCATTTTAACTTAATTTAACTTTAACCTTGAACTGTAACTTTGTTAACTTAACTGTAAATTACTTTAAATTAAATTTTTAACCTTAAAATTTTAACTTTAATTTTAAGCTTTAACTTAATTTTTAACTTTAAATTTTAACTTTTAACTTTAACTTTTAACTTTAACGTTTAACTTAATTTTAAACTTTAATTTTAGACTTTTAATTTTTAACTTTAACTTAACTTTAATTATTAACTTTAGATTTGTAAGCTTTTAACTTGAATTTTAACTTTATAACTTTAATTTTAACTATTAATTTTAACCTTTAATTTTACTCGTAAGTTTTTAATCTTATTTTTAGACTTAATTTAACGTTAAATTTTCAGCTTTAATTTTTAACTAACTTGTACTTTAAGAATTTCTAACTTTAACTTTTAACTTTAATTTTTAACTGTTAATTTAAACGTTTAATTTTTAATTTTAAATTTTTTAAACCTTTAACTGATAATTTTTAATCTTAACTGTGTAATTTTTTACTTCTAACTTTAATTTTTAACTTAATTTTACTTTACTTTAATTTTTAACTTTAATTTTAACTTTTAAACTTTAATTGTTTAAACTTAATTTTAAACTTCAATTTTCTACCCCTAACTTTAACTTTTAAGTTTTTACAATTTAACGGTATATATTTAACTTTAATTTTAACTTTAAATTTAACCTTTAATTTAACTTAAACTTCTACTTTAATTTTTAACTTTAACTTTAATATGTTAAACTTTAATTTAACATTAACTTTAACTTTAGAAATTTAGACTTTAACTATTATATTTTACACTTTAATTTTAACTTAAGTTTTTAACTATAACTGTCCATCTTTAACTTTAAATGTTCCGTTTAACTTTAACGTTTCATTTTAACTATAACTTTAACTGTTAATTTTACTTTAAGTTTAACTTTTAATTTTCAACTATAACTATCATTTTTACACTAAAACCTTAATTTTACTTTAATTTTGAACTTTATTTTTTAAACTTTAACTTTTAATTTTAACTTTAACGTTAATTTTAACTTTAATTTTGACTTTAAGTTCTATAACTTTAATTTTAAACTTTAACGTTAAACTGTAATTTGGCCAACTTTAATTTTAAATTCTAGACTTTGAACTTTAACTTTAATTTTAACTTTAACTTTCATTTTTATAACTGAAGTGTTCAACTTTAACTTTCACCTTTAATTTTAACTGTTTAAGGTGTGAATTTTTAACTTGCCATTTGTACTGTAACTTTCATGTTTAACTCGTAACTTTCCATGTTAGAACTTTAACTTTAATTTTAAACGTTAATTGTTAACTTTAACTTCGCTTTTTAACTGTTAAATTTGTCAAACTTTAACTGTAAAACTTGTAAATTTTAACTTTAATTTTAACTTTAATGCTTTTACTTTAACTTGTAATTTTTAACTTTAAATTTTGAACTTGAACATTTAACGTTAAATTTTAACTTAAATTTTAACTTTAAATTTAATTTTAACTTTAATTTTAACTTTAATTTAAACTAATTTTAACTTTAATTTTTAACTTAACTTTAATTTTTAATATTTAATTTTAACTTTGAACTTATAAAATTTTTTAACTTTAATTTTTTTAAACCCTTTAAACTTTTAAAAATTTTTTTAAATTTTAAATTTTAAAAATTTAAAAAATTTTTTTTTTAAAAAATTTTTTAAAAATTAAATTTAATTTTAATTTTTTTTAATTTTTTAAAATTTTAATTTTTTAATTTTAAAAATTTTAAAAAATTAAAAAATTCAAAAAAAAATAAACTAAAAAAAAAAACTAAGAAATAAAAAATACTAAATAAAAAATAAAAAAAAAAAAAAATAATAAAAAAAAATAAATAAAAATAAAATAAAAAACTAAAATAATTAAAAAAAAATAAAAAAAAACTAATATAAACTAAAATAAATAAAAAAAACTAAAAACAAATAAAAATAATAAAAATAAAAAAAAACTTAAAAAATACAAACTAAACTAAAAAAATAAAAAAAAAATAAAAATAAAAAAACTAATAACTATAAAAATATAAAACTAAAAAAATAAAAAAAAAAAAAATAATAAAAATATAAAAACTAAAAAAAAATAAAAAAAAATAAAAAAATACTAAAAAATAAAACTAATAAAAAATAAATAAAAAAAAAATAAAAAACTAAAACACTAAAATAAAAAATAAAAAAAAAAATAATATAAATATAACTAAATAAAAAATAAAAAAAAAACAAAATAAAATAAAATAAATATAAAAAAAATAATAACTAATAAAAAAAAAAATAATAAAACTAAAAAACACTAAAACTAAAAAAAAAAAATATAACTAAAAAAAAAAAAAAAATAACTAAAAACTAAATAAATACTAAAAAAAATAATAAATAAATAAACACTAAAAAAAAAAAAAAATACATAAAAAAAAAAAAATAAAATAATAACTAAAAAATCTAATAAATAAAAATAAAAAAACAAATAAAATAAATAACAAATAACTAACAAAAATAAAAAACTAAAACTAAATAAAAAAATAAAATAACTAAAAAAAACTAAAATAAAATAACAATAAAAAATCTAATAAAACAAAAATATAAATATAAAACAAAAAAAAACTAAATAACAAATAAAATTAAACTAATAATAAATAAAACAAAAAAAAAAATAAAAAATAACAAATACAAACATAAAAAAACTATAATATAAAATAAAAAAATAAAAAAAAATAAAAAAAATAAAAATTAAACTAAACAAATAAATAATAACTAAAACTAATAAATAAAATAAATAAAAAAAAAAATAATAAAACTATAACTATAAAAAAATAAAACTAAAAAAAATATAATAATATAATAAACTAAAAATAACTAAAAAATTAAAAAAAAAAATATAAAAATAAATACTAAAAAAACAAATAAAAAATAAACTATATAAAAAAACAATAAAAAAAATAACATAAAAAAAAAAATAACAAACTAATCAAATAAATAAACATAAAAAAAAAAAATAAATAAATAAAAAAAAAAATAAAACTAAAAATAATAAATAAAATAAATAAAATAAATAAACTAAAAAAAAACTAAAAATAAAAAAATAAAAAAACTAAAAAAATACTAAAAAAAATATATAAAAATAAAAAAACAAATAATAAAAAAAAAACTAAAAAAAAAAAACAATAAACTAAATAAAATAAATAATAAATAAAAACTAAATAATAAAAATAAAAAAATAACTAAAAAAATAATAAAAAAAAAATAAAAAATATAAAATAAAATAAATAATAAAATAAATATAACTAAAATAAACAAAAAAAAAACAATAAAAATAAAAAATCAACTAAAATATAATAAATATAAATAAAATATAAAAATAACTAAACAAAAATAACAATAAAATAATAAATAAAAATAAAAAAACTAAAAAAAACTAAAACAAAATAAATAAAAAAAAAAACTAAAAAATAAAATAAAAAAAATAAATAAAATAAAAAAATAATAAAAAAATAAAAAAAATAAAAATAAATAAAATAACAAAAAAAACATAATAAAAATAAACAAAAACAATAAAAATAAAAAAAAAAATAATACTAAAAATATAAAATAAAACATATAAAAAAAAAATAAAAAAACTAATAACTAAAAAATAAAATAAAAAAAAAATAAAAAAATAAATAAAAAACAATATAATAAAAATAAAAAAAAAAAAACTAAAAAAATACTAAAAAATATAAAAAATAATAATAAAAAAAAAAAATAAAAATAAAACACTAAATAAAAAATAAAAACTAAAAAACTATAAAAAAACTAAATAAAAATAATAAAATAATAAAATAAAATAAATAAAAATAAAAAAAATAAAATAATAAACTAAAAATATAAAACTAAAAAATAAATAAATAAAAAAATAAACTATAAAAAAAAAAAATAATAAAATAAAAAAATAAAAACTAAAAAAATAAACTAAAATAAAAAATAAATAAACAAAAAAACTAAAAAATAAATAAATAATAAAAAAAAAAAAAAAAAAAAAAAAAACTAAAAAATACTAAAAAAAAATAAAATAAAAAAAAAAAATAAAAAAAAAAATAAAAAAATAAAATAAAATAAAAAAAAATTAAACTAAAAAAAAAATAAAAAAATAATAAACAAAAATAAAAAAAAAATAACTAATAAAAAAAAATAAATATAACTAAAAAATATAAAAAAAACTAAAAATAAAAAAATAAAAAAAAAAAAAAAAAAATAAAAAAATAAAAAAATAACAAATAAAAAAAAAAATAAAAAAACTAAAAAAATACAAATAATAAAAAAAAAAATAAAAAAACTAACTAAAACAATAAATAAAAAAACTAAAAAACAAATAAAAATAACTAACAAACAAATAAAAAAAAAAAAAAACTAAAATAACTATAAAAAATAAAATAAAAAAAAAAAAAAAAAAAAAAAAAATAAAAAAAATAAACTAAAAAAAACTAAAAAAAAAAAAATAATAAAAAAAATAAAAAAATAAAAAAACTAAAACAAAAACAACTAAATAAAAATCAAAATAACTAAAAAAAAAAATAAAACTAAAATAAAACTAAAAAAAATAAAAAAACTAATAAAAAAATAAAAAAACTACTAAAATAAAAAAAACATAAAAAAAATAAATAAAAAATAAAATCAAATAAAAAAAAAAAAAATAAAACTAACAAACTAAATAAAACTAAACTAACTAAAAATAAAAAAATAAATAAACATAACTAATAATAAAATAAAAACTAAAATAAAAAATAAAAAACAAAAAAACTAAAACAAAAAATAAATAAAAAAAATAAAAAAATAAATAAAACTAAAAAAAAAAAAACAACTAAAACTAAAAAAAATAAAAAAACAATACTAAACTAAAAAATATAAAAAAAAACAAAATAAAAAAAAATAAACTATAATCAAAATAAAAACTAAATATAAATAAAAACTAAAACTAAACTAAAAAAAAAAAAATAATACTAAAAAAAATAAAAAACTATAAAAAAAATAAAAATAACTAAACTA
>JARQOC010004377.1:0-10369 GCA_033576535.1 Allobates femoralis
CTTCCACTTGATCCACTGCACCCTCTATTGGCTCACTTGCAGGCCTGTCAGGACCCACTCTGGTTACCATTTTATTGAAAAAACTCATGCAGGCCCAGCGTAGTCCAGAAATCCTGGCATACTCCACCGAATCTGACGTAGTCCACAAATGGATACCTGAAAGACATAGAACTGCAACATTACTGGAGTAGCAAAAAGCACAAGGTGGACATGGCCAAGGTAAGGTAGGCTGAAACCGACCACCTTTGAACAAGGGCTGGGAACTTGCTATCTACCTTATGGAGAGAAGTTTTCCTGCAACCATAAGAAGACAGTTAAGTAGGTGAGGAGATTGCAGCCACATTATAAGGCTGAAAAACGACCACCTTTGAACAAGAAACATATGATAAAATGTGAAGACTTGGCCAAGAAATATCTTAAGACTGATTTTTTAAAGGTTTTATGGACTGATGAAATGAGAGTGACTCTTGATGGGCCAGATAGATGGGCCAGAGGCTGGATATAAGACATTGCATTTTGTGTAGTACCACTCACGTGGTTTATTTTACAACTTGTGGATGCCCACGGATTTACGTGGGATTGACGTCACTTTAGTTACGTGTAAGAGTGAGGGAACATGTGCGGGGCATTGAGGCGGCCGGAGCCGCCGAGGACTTAACTTTACTCAAAACCCTACCCAGGCATTTTAAAATCCATCACAATTGTAATACTAGTAGCCTTAAGATTAGAGGTATAGATGTAATCCATTCGGGTACCCGGGGGAGACCTGAAGGGTATGCTGGCTAGGTGTGAGGCCAAGTGGATCTCCACCCTTGAAATCTTGGGGCTTAAATGAAGTGGTCAGTTACACTCCATTCCTATAATTATATAGCTGTCCATCCTCTCTCCTTTATCACGAGTCTCACTTGACCTTCGGTATTTGTCTGTGTTTGTGTTAATGAAAAATTGTTTTCTGCCCTTTAGCACTATAGATCACCATGGCCTCCTACTCAGAATACCAGCGTTTGGCTTCATCTATAGATATGGACCGCAACTGAAGGGTAGAATGCTGGAGACACCTGTGAATTCCTCAAAATCCTTCATAATAGTCTT
Organism: Allobates femoralis; assembly: GCA_033576535.1. Lineage (NCBI taxonomy): Eukaryota > Metazoa > Chordata > Amphibia > Anura > Aromobatidae > Allobates > Allobates femoralis. Next base: position 1,093 of record JARQOC010004377.1, read on the forward strand.
TTGATGTTATACTGTATAGTCATGTATAAACAGATATGAGGGATCACCTGTGATCTTCATATGTTCATTCTTTCTCTTCTCCTATTAGATCCTCCTCCTCTATTTTCTGGTGTGCGCGTGCGCGCTGGGGCCCGTGGCTGCCGGCGGTCTGACTTGCGGCCTTACGGTGGTGCGCATGGAGTCATGGCAACGCCGGACTTCGTGCTCGTCATTACATCGCGCACTTCCAGGACGCGGGGAGACCTTCTGGCGGCGCGATGTACCAGCGTGTATGCGCCGACATACCGGGAATTGGAGTGGGTCCAGGTATTTTTTATCCCTGGCAATGGTAACCATATATAAGACCATGGCCATAGGGCATTAACAGGCTCTCCCTGAGGAAGCAAGTATACGAAAGAAATAAACGCCGTAGGATCTGCTATGCCCTTTGTGTCCTGTCTGTCCTGAGTCCGGTCTTTACCTTGCTGAAGCAGTGGACCTTATGGGTAACAATACTCTCTCTATACTCTTTGTACTTGAGGAAAATGTTCCTAAATTTAAGACTATTTATTGAAGTTAGCACCCAAGTCACCTTGGTCCATGTGTTTCTATGTTGATGTAATCTCTAACATATGGTCATGAACTGCAGATCCATCTGCATATGGTGTCATGCAAATTTTTAGCATAGAGATAAAGATATACCTTAGACCATAAATTACTTATGAAAATGAATTATAGAGTACATTAAATGACTATATGATGGTTGGTTCTAGGTTCTATAAGATTCTGTTTCTATGTGTTATTGAATAAGACCCCATGTGTGTTTTTTTCAGTCAGTTCTGAAGTTTTATAGTACAACCAGACTGTAATTGTTATATGTTCACACTGAATGTTCTGTCCTTGTGACTTGTAATTTTATGTATTTATTTGTAAAAGGTTTATGTATTTCAATAATAAATAAAAATGTGATATTTTTGCACTTGAACTCCAGGTGTTTCTCCTGATTTTCAATGTAATGTGTGGAGGTGCTATATAACTTTAGCCAAGACATACTAAGATGTGGAAATTGAACATTACGTATTTGCTGGTATGGAAAAGAAGTAACATGGGAGGGAGATATGGAGAATCAGACCTTCGGCAGAGCCTCCTTTGACATTGTACTTTACATGTATTTTTATTGGAAGGTCTTTGCATACTGGTGTGAGGGTGGGCTGATATGCTGTGTCTTTGATACATAGTGGATTTACTATAAACTATAGGCAAATGAGTACCGTATATACTCGTGTATAAGCCGAGTTTTTCAGCCCAAAAATTGGGCTGAAAAGTCCCCCCCTCGGCTTATACACGAGTCACTATACAGGGTGAGTGGGGTGGGGGCTGTGTCGGGCTGGGGAGGCAGGAGGAGGCGGTGGGGATACTGTATATTGAGCGGCCCTGTCACGTGGGGCCGCTCATTACATATGCACTGCATCCCCCTGTCAATCAGCGCCAGGGGGAGCAGTGCATATCTGTAGATAATGCCCCCCAAACTGCTGGCACACGTCCCCCCCTGTTGTAAGGCCCCCCTGCTGAATACTTACCATCCCTGGTCTTCAGCAGCACCTCCTCTGTGCTCCGGTCCTCCGTGGTCCCGTCCTCTGTGCTCCGTTCCCTGCTGTATCATGTGACCGGCCGGACATTATGACTTTGAGGAGCTACTTAAAGGTGGCGCTGGAGTACTTCCACTTCCTTACTGAAGTGTAAATTTGCACCTTTAAAAAAGAAACAGGATAAAACGTCAAGACTGGGCCAAGAAATATCTTAAGACTGATTTTTCAAAGGTTTTATGGACTGATGAAATGAGAGCAGGGCCGGACTGGGACCAAAAAGCAGCCCTGGAAAAAAGATCCCACCAGCCCACATTCTATATCACCCATCAGCCCCGATCAGTGAAATTTGCTTTTACATCGTCATGGCCTCACCACTTTCTTAAAAGGAGTTATCTGAAGAGCCACATGTGCATGGTGCAGCAGAGGGAATAATCACCCACAGCTCCATTTACATGTTACTGTTTAAAGCCACGTTTCTAAGGATTGTGGGGTCCCAGCGGTCAAATCCGCAGCGAAGGGAAAGTCATCACCTATACAGAAGAGAAGTGATGACACCATATTGGGGATAATCAATTTAAACAAGTTAAATGCTAAAAATCACAAAGTCCAATACCACCTCTCTGACAACAGGACAGGAGAAGTGGTACTGTGCAGTGTGTATATACAGAAGAATAAAGATACTGAGGATTACACCCAGTCAGTATACAGGAAAGGAAAAGTCGTACTGTGCAGTGTATATATACAGAATAATACAGATACTGAGGATTACAGACAGTATACAGGACAGGAGAAGTGGTACTGTGCAGTGTATATACACAGAAAAATACAGACACTGAGGATTACACCCAGTATACAGGGCAGGAGAAGTGGTACTGTGCAGTGTATATGCACAGAATAATGCAGATACTGAGGATTACACCCAGTATACAGGACAGGAGAAGTGGTACTGTGCAGTGTATATATACAGAATAATACAGACACTGAGGATTACACCCAGTATACAGGACAGGAGAAGTGGTACTGTGCAGTGTATATATACAGATACTGAGGATTACACCCAGTATACAGGACAGGAGAAGTGGTACTGTGCAGTGTATATATAACGGATAATACAGATACTGAGGATTACACCCAGTATACAGGACAGGGAAAGTGGTACTGTGCAGAGTTTATATACAGAATAATACAGATACTGAGGATTACACCCAGTATACAGGACAGGAGAAGTGGTACTGTGCACTGTATATATACAGAATAATACAGATACTGAGGATTACAGCCTGTATACAGGACAGCAGAAGTGGTACTGTGCAGTGTATATATACAGAATAATACAGACACTGAGGATTACAGCCAGTATACAGGACAGGAGACGTGGTGCTGTGCAGTGTATAAATACAGAATAATACAGATACTGAGGATTACAGCCAGTATACAGGACAGGAGACGTGGTGCTGTGCAGTGTATATATACAGAATAATACAGATACTGAGGATTACACCCAGTATACAGGACAGGAGAAGTGGTGCTGTGCAGTGTATAAATACAGAATAATACAGATACTGAGGATTACACCCAGTATACAGAACAGGAGAAGTGGTACTGTGCAGTGTATATACAGAATAATACAGATACTGAGGATTACACCCAGTATACAGGACAGGAGAAGTGGTACTGTGCAGTGTATATATACAGAATAATACAGATACTGAGGATTACACCCAGTATACAGGACAGGAGAAGTGGTACTGTGCAGTGTATATATACAGAATAATACAGATACTGAGGATTAAACCCAGTATACAGGACAGGGAAGGTGGTACTGTGCAGTGTATACATGCAGAATAATACACATACTGAGGATTACACCCAGTATACAGCACAGGAGAAGTGGTACTGTGCAGTGTATATATACAGAATAATACACATACTGAGGATTACACCCAGTATAAAGGACAGCAGAAGTGGTACTGTGCAGTGTATATATACAGAATAATACAGATACTGAGGATTACACCCAGTATACAGGACAGGAGAAGTGGTACTGTGCAGTGTATATATACAGAATAATACAGATACTGAGGATTACACCCAGTATACAGGACAGGGGAAGTTGTACTGTGCAGTGTATATACAGAATAATACAGATACTAAGGATTATACCCAGTATATAGGGCAGGAAAAGTAGTACTGTGCAGTGTATATATACAGAATAATACAGATACTGAGGATTATACCCAGTATATAGGGCAGGAAAAGTGGTACTTTGCAGTGTATATATACAGAATAATACAGATACTGAGGATTATACCTAGTATACAGGACAGGAGACGTGGTACTGTGCAGTGTATATACAGAATAATACAGATACTGAGGATTACTACAGGACAGGAGAAGTGGTACTGTGCAGTGTATATATACAGAATAATACAGATACTGAGGATTACACCCAGTATACAGGACAGGAGAAGTGGTACTGTGCAGTGTATATATACAGAATAATACAGATACTGAGGATTACACCCAGTATACAGGACAGGAGAAGTGGTACTGTGCAGTGTATATATACAGAATAATACAGATACTGAGGATTACACCCTGTATACAGGACAGGAGAAGTGGTACTGTGGGGTGTATATATACAGAATAATACAGATACTGAGGATTATACCCAGTATACAGGACAGGAGAAGTGGTACTGTGCAGTGTATATATACAGAATAATACAGATACTGAGGATTACACCCAGTATACAGGACAGGAGAAGTGGTACTGTGCAGTGTATATATACACACAATAATACAGATACTGAGGATTATACCCAGCATACAGGACAGGAGAATTGGTACTGTGCCGTGTATATATATATATATATATATATATACATACACACACACACACTATCTGCATTGTTATATATATATATATAACAATGCAGATAGTGGTATAATACATACTATTCATGATATGGTATATTATATACTACACACCACAGAGCGCACACTATAAACTACAAAGTATACACCATACACTGCATGTTATACAGGACATAGTGTACACTGTATACACAACCTACACTAGATAGATTTCATTATATACTACATAGCATAAAATATATATCAGCATGTATTCTCTATATACCATACATTATACATAGCACAGTATACACTTTCTATATGACTATGTACTTTACCTTGTCTTCTGCACTACAATACGTTACAGTGGATGCGATACATGATATACTCTAATCCAGGGTTCTCAAACTCGGCTGGGTTGATGGGCCGCACATAGAAAAAAATTGATATCGGAGGGCCGCATTACTAAGTGACATTTTTAGTAATTCCAGAATTTTTCGCTTAATATAGTAATGATCAAATCCTGATCTCCTTTTAGTTATGTCCCCACCGTGGTTCCCTTCTTGTAGTAATGTCCCCGTTCTGGTCCTCATCTTGTGTAATGTTCTCATCCTGGTCTTCCCTTGTAATGTCCCCATCCTGGTCCCCTTCTTGTAATAATGTCCTCATACTGGTCCCCATCCTATATTAATGTCCCCCACTATGGTCATTCTTGTAGTAATGTCACCATCCTGGTCCTCATCTTGTAGGAATGTCCCCATCCTGGTCCTCATCATGTAGTAATGTCCCCAATCTGACCGTCATCTTGTAGTAATGTCCCCATCCTGGTCCTCTTCTTGTAGTAATGTCCTCATCCTGATGCCACTTTGTAGTAATGTCCCAACCTGGTCGCGCTTCTTTTTGCGCACACACACACACAGTCTCTCATACACACTCACACACACACACGCTCATACACACACTCTCATACACGCACATACACACTGACACAAACACACTCATACACACTCTCACATACATACTCTCATACACACACACACTCTCACACACGCACTAATATACACTCACTCTTCTACACCCACACTCTCTCATACACACACACACTCATACACACTCCCATACACACACTCACTCATACACACACACACTTTCTCATACTCACTCACATACACACACTCACCCATACACACACACACACACTTTCTCATACTCACTCACATACACACACTTTTACACAGACTCTCATACACACACACACTCATGCATACTTTCATACATACACTCATATACACACACTTTCTCATACATATTCTCATACACACACACACACACACAACTCTCATACACACACACACTCTCATACACACACTCACACACACTCTCATACAAACACACTCTCATACACACACACACTTTCTCATACATACACACTTTCTCATACATACACACTCTCATACACACACTTTCTCATACTCACATACACACACTTTTACACAGACTCTCATACATACACACACACACTCATGCATACTTTCATACATACACTCATATACACACACTTTCTCATACTCACATACACACACTTTTACACAGACTCTCATACACACACACACACACACACTCATGCATACTTTCATACATACACTCATATACACACACTTTCTCATACATATTCTCATACACACACACACTCTCATACACACACACACACTCTCATACACACACACACACTCTCATACACACACACACACTCTCATACACACACACTTTCTCATACATACACACTTTCTCATACACACTCATATACACACACTCTCATACACACACTTTCTCATACACACTCACATACACACAAACTTTCTCATACTCACATACACACACTTTTACAGACTCTCATACACACATGCATACATTCATACATACACTCATATACACACACACTTTCTCATACATACTCAGACACTCTCTCATACACACTCTTATACACACACACTTTCATACAGTCTCTCTCATACACACCCATATACACACACTCTCATACACACAGGCACACTCTCCCTCACACACACACCTTAACGATGCCAGGATCCACTGTGCAGGGGGGCGCCACGGTGCGCTGTGTAAAGGGTCACCGCGGCACGCTGTGTAAGGGGCCGCCATGGTGCATAGTACTGGGGACTGCGGCTTTATTATCACTTCCTGCGGCCGCTACGGCAAGCTACGGCAAGCTCCGAGCCTCCTTCCCTCAGCTACATCAATGGAAGCTGGCGGGCCAATCAGATCACAGACCCGCAAGTGACGTTGGTGTATGACGTCACTTGAGGTTTCTGATTGGATGACGTCACTTGCGGGTCTGTGATCTGATTGGCTCGCCAGCTTCCATTGATGTAGCTGAGGGAAGAAGTCTCGGAGCTTGTCGTAGCGGCCGCAGGAAGTGATAATAAAGTCGCAGTCCCCAGCACACTGCACCGTGGTGGCCACCTGCACAGTGAATCCCGGCGTCCTTTCATTGTCCACGGTGCCACGGACCACACTTTGAAGCCCGGGGCTGCGTGTTTGAGACCCCTGCTCCACTCTATACAGTATATACACTCTCCATATTACTATACCACGTGTTGTACAGTACTGTACTTTTCCTTATATACTACCATATATTATTTACTATGTTATATGCTGTTTACTAGGCATTACATAGATTGTATTATATAATGTATCCTATGCTATATAATAGACATTTCGTAATTTTTATTATTATTGATCTTTTATTACACTTTGCACATTTGATATTAATAGATGTTAGGGGTTTGTAATGGGAACCGCCGTACTGTTGTTATGAGGAATGGAATCCTCTTCTGTGCCTGTGTCTCCGGATCGCCGGCCGCTCTGTTCCGGCTCCCGCACGCATGCGCAGTGAGGCACTTGAAGCTCAAAGCGAGCGGCGCGGGTGTATACGTCACCCGGCGCTAGGAAATGACGCGAATCGCGTCATAATGCCCCCACTGAAGCCCGTGCGTAATGGGAGAGTGGGGAGGCGCGCAGAGAGGCACGATTTTGAATCTATTAGGAAGATCACGCCTGAATAGGCGTGATATCATGAAGAGGGGCTGCCTGGATGAGTGACTATGAATAGATAGTCACTCATTAGCATCAATAATGAGGTACTTATAAAACGTTTTTCTTCACTTTGATTAGGTGCATTTAGGAGCAAAAAGGAGTGTAGGAAAAGTGTTAATATGCACTAGGGACAGCTTTTAAGAGCTTAGGAGGTGTTTTTGGGGGTGACAGGATAGAGTCCAGGGTGTATATACTGCCCTCTGTACATGTATCTGCAGGGATCATATTTACATTGAAGTCTGGCTGCAGTTATGTGCATTAATAATGAATCACATATAGGTAGAAGGCAATCAGATGTGTATGGGGGAGTGATTACTGCAGGCTGTGCAGGGCAGGAGAGCCTGCTATTCCTCAATGGGGGGAAAATTAGCCTCCCTGCCCCCCACCCCCATCTTCAGGGCCATGAGCTGTGTATACTTACAGCTCCTCATGTGTCATCCTCCTGCCTCCAGGCTCGACCACCTCCTGTGTCATCCTCCTGCCTCCATCTCCTCCTGTGTCCTCCTGCTGGCTCCAGGCTCCATCTCCTCCTGTGTCCTCCTGCTGGCTCCAGGCTCGTCCTCCTCCTGGCCCCCATGTCATCCTCCTCCTCACTCTGTGGTGACGTCCTGCACCTGCAGTTTGCTGAGAATGAGGACGTCACTGCACTGCACCGACTCTCTGCTCCTCTCTAACACAGGGAGCTGATTAAAGCTCCTCTGACCCCGGAAACTCAGGTGCTGGTATTTCCGGGGTCATTCAGCTCCCTGTATCTACATGTGTGGAGGTGCGCTCCCAACCCCGCACACACCCCTTCCCCTCTTCCTCCCAAAAGACAGATTAGTTTGTCTAATAGAGGGGAGGAGAGGGTGCAGAGAGTGCAGGCAGGCAGTGACAGGGCTGGGGACTTCGGGCCTACATCTGTGCATGATGGCCACCGCACAATGACTTACAGCCGACCTACGGCCGGAGGAGCAGGAGCACCGGCCCCCGGCCACACCCCCACCACCGGCCCATAGGGAGAAGTCCCGGTAGTCCCGCCTACCAGTCCGGGCCTGAATGAGAGTGACTCTTGATGAACCAGATGGATGGGCCAGAGGCTGGATCAGTAAAGGGCAGAGAGGTCCACTCCGACTCAGATGCCAGCAAGGTGGAGGTGGGGTACTGATATGGGCTGGTATCATCGAAGATGAACTTGTGGGACCTTTTTGGGTTGAGAATGGAATGAAGCTCAACTCCCAGACCTACTGCCAGTTTCTGGAAGACCACTTCTTCAAGCAGTGGTATGGGAAGAAGTCGGTATCGTTCAAGAAAAACATGATTTTCATGTAGGACAATGATCCATCACATGCATCCAACTAGTCCACAGCGTGGCTGGCCATTAAAGGTCTAAAAGAAGAAAAAATAATGACATGGCCCCCTTGTTCACCTGATCTGAACCCCATAGAGAACCTGTGGTCCCTCATAAAATGTGAGATCTACAGGGAGGGAAAACAGTACACCTCTCGGAATAATGTCTGGGAGGCTGTGGTGGCTGCTGCATGCAATGATGATTGTAAACAGATCAAGCAACTGACAGAATCTATGGATGGAAGGCTGTTGAGTGTCATAAAGAAAGGTGGCTATATTGGTCACTAATTTATTTGGGTTTTGTTTTTGCATGTCAGAAATGTTTTTTTCTAAATTTTGTGCAGTTATATTAGTTTACCTGGTGAAAATAAACAAGTGAGAAGGGAATATATTTGGTTTTTATTAAGTTGC
>JARQOC010004378.1:0-10365 GCA_033576535.1 Allobates femoralis
GGGAATGTGGTTGATTTTGATACCAAACTAGGAGGGAACATACCTGGCGGTGTCGGAATATCACTCCCCAAGTCTTCAAGGTCAAGTTGCGCAGCTGATTCCAGTCTCACCAGGTCAACCTCGTTAGCCGCACTTTTATCATATAATTTTTTTCAGGATGATTTTCCGTGCGAACAGATTAAGGTCCTTCACAACTGTGAAAAAATCATAACAATTTTTAGGGACAAAATTAAGACCCAAACTCAGGACCTCTATCTGGGCCTCAGTTAGAGGGTGAGAAGACAGATTAATCACCTCCAGTTGGTTGGGTCTTCTCTTACTGTCCAACTTGTCAATTGGGGAGTTGTTTTTCCTTTTATTAGAATTTTTATTAGTGTTAGGGAGTTTTGGTGCAGATTGTTCTCCTTTATTGATTCCAATCTCCGAGCCATCCGTGGATACTACTGAGACTGTGGAATCAGCTCTGGGTTTCTCCTTTTGTGGTTTCCCTTTTCTCCACTTATAGACTACATTATTTGTAAGATCAGTCTGATCTCTTTTAAATTTTTTTGTTTTTGTTGATCTTATCTCTTTCTCCCATTTTGTCATTTCTTGGTCCAAATCCTTATTTAATTTCTCCATAAGTTCAGGAGTGGAATCTGTCCTTAGAGCTGTTTGGATTACTTCTATTTCTTTTTCAATCTCAGAGATGGTTTGGCCATTAAGTTTGCACAATAACTCCATAAATCCCCAAGAACAATTGTTGGAAAGTTCCTCCCAACTCTTCTTAAACCACTCATCCTGGATTTCAAATGAAGGGAAAACCTGGATTCGCAATCCCCGTGGGATAAGACCTCTCTGGATATAATTCTCCAGAAAGGCCTTATTCCACCAGAGCCGAGTCCTCCTGTGCATAAGCTGTTTCAACTTGTCAACATAGGCTGTGTGCGTCCCCTTGCCAGTGTCAGGAACCGCTTTGGGATCACCCCCAAATACTTCGTTAATTTGGTTGAGCCAAGTGGATTCACGGGCTCTATAATCCATTGATTTTGAAAAAGCTGTGGACAACACAGAGGGATTAATAATGTAATTATACAAAATCACTATGCACCTTAAACCTATAAAGATCCTCATGGCTAAAAGTGCATCTTTGTCACAAGGTGTATATATGAATGGAAGTAAGTAACACTCCTATAAGTACAAATTAAGTGGAAACCACTATGGAGTTGGAGTTACATAAAATATAACTTTTATTAATAATGTAAAAGCAGTCCTTTAGGGATAGTGTATTTAACAGCCTAGGATCACAATGAGAACTAGCCCCTGCGACCAAGCAGTGGCGAAACAGCTGTTAGGGGCGTGCTGCAGGACAGGGCCCCCAGGGGAACCACCAGGTTATCACTAACAACACACCATGGGTGAGTGCATGATTTAATGGTATTATGCCTTAATCTGTTTGCTAAACACTGCCTTGCTATGTAAAGTTGATACTAATGTGAATTGTGCCTGTGTTTGGTTTACACCCAGGGGGTTACTACCTCACTGCAGTTGTTTTTGGAACCTCCATGTACTTCGTTTCAGTACGTTTATGTGTCTGCTTTTACATTATTAATAAAAGTTATATTTTATGTAACTCCAACTCCATAGTGGTTTCCACTTAATTTGTCAATATTGCAGGAGGCTGGGAGGATCGTGCCAGAGGTGAGGACAGCATAATCAGATAAGCCCCTTGGACCTCTTAACTCTAAACTTTCCAAAGTGTTTTTTGGGGTTACAGGAGGCGTAGAGACATGTAACACACCTTCCCTGAATGCAGCATACACACTGCTTTCAGTGGTGCTTTCTCTTTGGTGTCAGGTTCTCTTTAATTTCTAAACAATATAATGACACCAAAATCATTCACGAAAGGTCACGCAAAGGGGTCAAAGTATGGTACAAAAAAAAGCCTATGGAGTCAGTGCTTCTGAATAAGGATGAGCGAACCCGAACAGTAAAGTTCTGGGATTGTACTAGTGTCCAGTGCCGAACCACGAATATGGACTTCTAAGTGTTTGTCCATGTTACTGTTCAGATTCGGCACCCAAATTAGGCTTGCTGAAAGGCTGTCTGTCTTCTGTGTTTCCTGGAAGCTAAGACAGCAGGGGGCTGCAAAAGAAAGCAAAATGGGGATTCACCCCTTCCCAACCCATGACGTAGGAGGACATCATGGGCAGGTTACCGGAGTTTGATGTGAGCTCCGGCACATATCTCACATCAAACACCTGACATCTCAGCTGAGATGTCGGGCTTCCAGTTCCGATCGGATATGGGATCCTATCGGTGCTGTTAACCCCTTGGATCACGCCATCAATCACTGACAGCGGGATCCAAAGGTGCTGCGGCAGGGAATGCGCTGTTCCCCACCTGCACCAGAGATCCCGCAATAAGATCACCGGATCTCTGTACTCAGGTGACAGCCCGGGGTCCTGGCTTGACTCCGGAAGTTGTCATGGAGCACTTCCTGTGAGTGGTTGCCATGTGCTGCCAGCAACTGAAAGTGAAAGCAACTGCCATGTCCCAATGTGCTGCAGCTCATCAGAACATGGCAGAAGCGATCGGATGGTGCAATGCTGTGGCGCCCTATGAGGCTGTGTAAAATCAAGAATTAATTGTGAAATAAAGTTTTTAAAAATATGAGGAAAAAAAAAAAGCAAAAAGTTCCAATCACCCCCTTTTCCCCCCATTCAAAATAAAAGTACGTCTCTAGACGTCGGCTGTCGTTACCCCCGTGTTTGGAGTGAGCTCCGGCGTGGAGCTCACTCCAAACCTCCCACATCTCAGCTGATCTCACTAGCTGAGATGTGGGAGAAACAGCACCAATCGGTCCCGCCACCGATCGGCGCTGTTTAACCCCTTAGATCCCGCCATCAATCTCTGAGAGCGGGATCTAAGGGAGCCGGAGCGTGCAGCGCGCGCTTACCGGGCTCCAGGGGAGATCTCGCGATAGTATCGCGGGATCTCCCGTGCTGACGTGACAGGCCAGGGTCCTGGCTTGACCCTGGAACCTGTCATGGAGCATTTCCTGCTTGTGGTTGGCAGAGGCTGCCAACCACAACAGGTCCGCGATTCTGACACATACAGAGGAGCTGCAGCTCCTCTGTATGTGTCAGAAGCGATCGGACTGTGCATCTGCATGCCTCTCTATGGGGCAGTGTAAAATTAAGAATTAATAAACAAATAAAGTTTTTACAAAGTTGAAAAAAAACCAAAAAACATAAAAGTTCAAATCACCCCCCTTTTCTCCCATCCACAATAAAAGTATTAAAAAATTAAATAAAATACACATATTTGGTATCGCCGCATTCAGAATCGCCCGATCTATCAATATAAATAATCAAATAATGAGACCCGTAAACTGCGTAGCGCAAAAAATGGTTCATACGCCAAAATTACGTTTTTTTGGTCGCTGCATAAATGCTAAAAAATGCAATAACGGGCGATAAAAACAGCGCATCCACCCAAGTATGGTATCATTAAAAATGTCAGCTCGAGACGCAAAAAATAAGCCGTCACCCAGCCCCAGATCCCGAAAAATGAGGACGCTTACGGGTCGCAGAACATGGCGCAAAAAGTGCAATGTTTTTTTTTTTCATGCTTTTGAATTTTTTTCCACCACCTAGATACCAATAAAGGTATACATGTTTGGTATCTACAAACTCGTACTGACCCGAGGCATCGCACCGTCATGTCGATTTTACCATATAGTGAACACGGCGACTAAAAAATCCAAAAAACAGACGTGTAATTGCACTTTTTTTGCAATTTCACTGCACTTGGAATTTTTTTGCAATTTCCCTGTACATTATATGGTAAAACAAATTATTGCATCTGAAAGTAAAACTCGTCCCGCAAAAAACAAGCCGTCATATGTCTATATTGACGGAAAAATAAAAACGTTATGGCTCTTGGAAGCCGAGGAGCGAAAAAACGAAAATGAAAAATGACAAATTTCTTCGTCATTAAGGGGTTAAATAAAAAAATACACATATTTGTTATCGCCGTGTTCAGAATCGCCCAATCTATCAATATATAAAATCAAATAATGAGAGCCGTAAACTGCGTAACGGAAAAAAGGTCCAGACGCCAAAATTACGTTTTTTTTTTGTTCGCCGCAACATTGCTATAAAATGCAATAACGGGCAATCAAAACAGCACATTTACACAAAATTGGTATACCGTATATATACTCGCGTATAAGCCGAGTTTTTCAGCCCAAAAATTGGGCTGAAAAGTACCCCCCTCGGCTTATACGCGAGTCAGTGCTGTATACCGATGTATACATCGGTACATACCGATGTATACATCGGTATACAGCAGCCCCCGTAATGCAGGGCCCCCCCAGCGTCTCTCCGGTCACCTGTAAAGGAAACTATACTTATCACAGTGCCGCTGTCCGCGCCCGCTGTCCGCGCCGCTCGCAGCTGCCGACCGCGATCCTCCATCTTGCGTCTTCTTCCTGTTTCTGTGCTCGTCGCCGGCAATAACGTCATTCCCTGCGACGAGCACAGAAACAGGAAGAAGACGCAAGATGGAGGATCGCGGTCGGCAGCTGCGAGCGGGCGCGGACAGTGGGCGCGGACAGCGGCACTGTGATAAGTATAGTTTCCTTTACAGGTGACCGGAGAGACGCTGGGGGGGCCCTGCATTACTGGGGCTGCCTGTATACTACCGCTGGGGCTGCTATATACCTCTGGGGCCCTGTATACTACCACTGGGGCTGTATATACTACCACTGGGGCTGTATAAACCACTGGGGCTGTATATACTGCTGGGGCCCTGTATACTACCACTGGGGCTGTATATACTACCACTGGGGCTGTATATACCTCTGGGGCCCTGTATACTACCACTGGGGCTGTATATACTACTAGGGCTGCGTCTATACTACCACTGGGGCTGTATATACCACTGGAGTTGTATATACTACTGGGGCTGCGTGTATACTACCACTGGGGCTGCTGTATCTACCTCTGGGACTGGTGTATACCACACTGCTAGGGGCTGTATACTTGTGCTAGGGTCCACCCTCGGCTTATACACGAGTCAATAGATTTTCCCAGGTTTTGGGGGCAAAAGTAGGGGGGTCGGCTTATACACGGGTCGGCTTATACACGAGTATATACGGTAATTACAAACATCAGATCAAGATGCAAAAAATAAGCTATCACACAGCCCCAGATCCCGAAACATGAGGACGCTATGGGGTTCAGAACATGGCGCAAAAAGTGTGATTCTTTTTTTTTTTTCAAACTTCAGAATTTTTTTTCATCACTTAGATACCAGTAAAGTATACATGTTTGGTATCTATGAACTTGTACCGAATTGAGGCATCACACTGTCACATCAGTTTTACCATATAGTGATCATGGCGAATAAAAAACCCAAAAAATAAATGTGTAATTGCACTGTTTTTGCAATTTCAGCGCATTTGGAATTTTTTCCCATTTTCCTGTACACTATATGGTAATATAAATGATTGCATCTGAAAGAACAACTTGTTCTGCAAAAAACAAGCCTTCATATGTCTATATTGACGAAACAATAAAAAAGTTATGGCTCTTGGAAGCAGGGGAGCAATAATCGAAACGAAGAATTCCCGGGTGTTGAAGGGCTTAAAGCAGTTAAATCATACATACGTGTGTTTTCCCAGAAGATAACACTACTGTTTTTGGGCCTGCACATTAAACCTTATGAATTTTCACTGCTGCCCCTACCCACCCACTCTGACAGTATCTGTGATTGGTTGTAGTCATAACAGACTGCTGTATATGCCCCCCCCCCCCACACACTCTGCGCTGGCGTCAGTGATTGATGGCAGTCAGCCTGCTGTCTGTGTTGTGTAGAAATAAATAATTTTCAAAAATGACATGGGGTTGGTTCCGTTCCCCCTGTTTTCTAACCACATAATGTAAAGCCACCAGCTGTGGGTGGATATCAGGCTGGTAAGAGGTCAATATCCATAGCTCTTCACACCATGACAATATCAGCTCGCTGCTGTCTGCTTTATCTGCACTGGATATCAAAATAGAAGGGACCCCGTGTCTTAAATAAATAAATAAATTAATATTTTAAAAAATGGCATTGGCTCCTGCCTATTTTGATAACCAGCTCAGATAAAGTAGACAGCAGTGGGGTGAAATTATCAAGGTGGGTCTGGCCATGGTTATTGGTTTGTGCCAGCCAAAGAATATCAGTCTGCAGAATTGACACATTACCTTATAAAAAAAACACACACACCTCTTTCACCAATTTATTAACCCCTAAAACACCTCAGCAGTACTGACATAATCCAGTTGATGTCCTTTGACGATCTTCGGCTCTGCTACATCCAGAGGCTGTGGTAAGTGGTGACATTACAAGACTTGACTGCTCACTGCGGCCACTAAAACACATTGTGAGCACCATGGGAGCTTATGGCTAATCAGATCCCACAGTACCTTCAGTGACCGCCGGTGAACTCACTGCTGGGCTGTCGGACTGCATGACATGGCGGAAGAGCAGTTTAGCAATTGAAAGTATATAAAAATCACCACTTTTCAAACAATTTTACCCTTGCAGACCTGTGTAATAATAAGTAATATCAATGGCATGTATGTGTAACGCTCCTGTGGCCAGGCTGCCACAAATAGTACTCCATGTATTTCTATGTCTGATATCATGCCTGGAGGTAAGTGGAGGACACTTTGCTGAGACGCCCAAATACACTCAACACTTCTGAACTTCAGGACAGGGAAGTGCTGGGTGGAAGAGACCCACCTTAGGGCAGTCACCACTTCCTGGCTAGAGGAAGGAGTTAGGTTAGGGGTGGGTGGAAAGGAGGAGAGAGTTCTAGTCTAATCTGGGTAGCTTGAGAGATAGCATTGAGCATGGAGTGAAGTACTAGGAAGGGGGCTTGGAGAGACGAATCTGCTGCCTGCTGTTGAAGCTGGGCAAAAGAGCTAGCTGCAGGAGGGGTACCAGCCCCCAACTCGATCAGGGATACTTCAGGACAGGTTGTGACGCTGGAGGTTTCTGGGCTTTAAGTACAGTGACTCGCTTTGTGGACCTTCCCGAGGCTCACCGGGATTTATAGGATCAGGGAAGCAAAGCTGTCACTCGCAGGACCCGCAGCTACCTACCTGGCATGGAAAGGCAACCACGGACACTGAGGAGAGGAAAGGGGTAGCACAGTGTCAGAACTTGGAAGGCAGCTGTAAGGCCATATACCATTTGTCTCGGAAAGGTGGACGACAACTAACTCTGGGCTGGCCATTCTGCGCTCCTGGTGGACATTGTACCCTGGCTGTGTTGTAATCTTCAACCAGAAGTAAAGGGTAAGAACTACAAAGACTGCGTGTCATCTGATCCTTCCTGCGTCCTCCTGCACCACTACCCTCATCCTCCTCCTATACACCACCCTCCTCCTCATCCCTACTTCTTTCACATTCCAAATGACCCCTGCCCTGACTGGAAAGGGTTTACCATCTGGCTGCCACAACATCTCCCCTTGGAAGCCCCCACAGCAGCCCCTGACCACCTATGGTCAGAACTCCAGTTGGTGTCACAAACCATTATCCTCTGTAAATACCCCCTTTAACATGTCCGGCCAGGATCACAACCTCTGGGGACCGCCACTGTAATGTTTATATCCGTTTAACCCCCGAATGGTTGAGTACCCCGGCCCTACTGACCGCGACATTTGGCATAAGACCACTAAGACTAGTAATTGACTACAGTAGTCATCAATACTGTAGTAAAATGAGCAATGACTTTTGGGGACCACCAGAGCATCAGTGCTGAGTAATGTTTTTATTTATTTCATAATATTTCCTCCTTTTGGCATATCCTTCCTCAATTGCCAGACAACGTTTTTGATCCCTTTTAATGTACCAATGCTTATATCTTTCTACCATTTTTTCTGCACTAATAATAATAGGTGTCATGTTTTTCAATTTGATTTCACTTTCTAATCGGGTGAGAGAGAAACGCAGCTAATGTTACTTTAACTCAGTATTTGGCAATGTGGCCGGATTAGGAAAAGAAATCTCCACCCTGGACAGCATTCCTGAAACATGAACTTACTGAACTCTACAAACCCAGAAGGCCTGGTCTAGTCTGGAGAGTAAGGCATGGATCTCACAGGGGTAGAGTTTCTACAAAACGTTCTTCTTGTTGACATGTATTTGGAAAGCTCTGCTGGAGTTACTGATTGGGCATGATGATAGTATGTATGAAATTCTTCATTAGACAAAAAGCATACTAGCAGTCAAATTGATAATAAAAAAAACATTGCTCTTACGTAAACTGATCTTGTACATTGTAGCTCAATAGATTTTAGATGATGACATTAACTATATTCTTATAAAACCTTGCAATTATTTTGCAAAGGTGGTATTCTAAGTGCATGAACAGTGGAGTGGAGATCATATGCAGAAGGGTGAGGTCTAACGATGTAGTATGGTTCTGTCCAGCCGAGAGCTTGTACATAGGCTTTATATTAAATCATACTAAGATGTTTTCTTTTGAATATAAAGTATTAGAGAATTTAGAAGAGTGACTTGCGCTAAATGGCATTGAATTCGAAAGCTATTTATCTTAAAAAAAAAAGAAAATTCTGCAATACAGCAACAAATAGACCACCATACAGCAGCAATAACAATGTAAAGGTCCAATAGTACACAACTACAAAGTCTCCAAACACCTCCTTGAAACCTATACAGCATTTTTTGCAGTATGCTCTTTTCACCTAAGTGGCTATTGATCAGCTTTCAAAGTGTGCCATTTATATGGATGCACCTAAATAAAATGGGACTTTTTGGTGATATCAACTTCCTGTTTATAAGGTTATTCGGACGAAGTACCTTTATGTCCGCGCTGCTGTCAGACCGGTATACCAATGACACTGGACGTCTAGGTATTGTAGATATAGATTTATTTCCTTATTTCCAACGCGTTTCGGAGCCATGTGCCGAGCTCCTTCCTCAGGGAACATCATGATCTTCACAGTGTACACAATTACCTCTCTCCCCCTTGTATCAGTCTGTCCCTGTTAGTTTGTTCATTGTATTTTTAACTTGTTTGTATGTAAGCCTTTCTCATGTACAGCACCATGGAATCAATAGTGCTCTATAAATAAATAATGATAATAATAATAATTACCTTCAGATGAGTGATGAGGCAAACATTTTTGTGAATGGTGAAGTTAACAAACAAAACCACCGCTATTGGTCTGACACTAACCCACAGTGGATAGATCCCTCCAAGTCTGTTGGAACACATTGATGGTATGTGGTGTGGTATATGGGGTACAAAGATAGTGGGGCCATTCTTCATCAATGGAAACCTCAGTGCCACTGGATATCTGAAGTTGCTACATGCTACAGATATCCAGTGTCATTGAGGTTTCCATTGATGAAGAATAGCCCCACTATCTTTGTACCCCATACACCACACCATACAAGCAATTTTAGTGTTCCAACAGTCTTGGAGGGATCTATCCACTGTGGGTTAGTGTCAGACCAATAGCGCTGGTTTTGTTTGCTAACTTCACCATTCACAAAAATGTTTGCCTCATCACTCATCTGAAGGCAATTGTCTATGCAGTGAAGATACGAGATGTGCAGCATCTGAAACAACGGATACTGGACATCACTTTGAACACATTTTAAAAGTGGTCATAAACTTGTAAATAACTCATGAAAGAATAAAGTTATGTTAAAACCAAGCACACCATTGTTTTTCTAATGAAATTTTCAATAGGTTTGATGTGTCACATGACCTTCTTCCCATTGAAAAAAATAAAGTTGGATCCAAAATGGCCAACTTCAAAATGGCCACCATGGTCACCACCCATCTGGAAAAGTTTACCCCTCCCATATACTAGCGTGCCACAAACAGGAAGTTGATATCACCAACCATTCCCATTTTATTTAGGTGCATCCATATAAATGGCCCACCCTGTATTTTTAGCAGGACAGACTAAAAAGATGGGCATGACGAGAAAGTCAGACTCCTAAGTTTTATAAAGACTCATTTTGCCTCATTAAAGGTCATGGTTGTGCCAAAGGCAAGTCTGAAATTGTTTCCTAGATGGAGTCATGACCAATGTTAAGGTCCCCAGAAACATTAAACTAAACATGACTAAACTGGTCAAAATCACTGGGATGGGCCAACTGTCTAATGTGTATGGGACCTCCCAACTCTCCCCTCATTGACATTGTTGAGGGAGAGAAGGATCTGACCTGTTGAATTTCTGGCAGCTGATTCTGTTGTTTGGCATGGAGATAAACTGCTGTCAGAGGAGTCTGACAGTGACCCACTCAGAGGGCACAGGACAACTTGTCCAAGGCAAGAGTTCCTGTGTATAGG
>JARQOC010004379.1:0-10350 GCA_033576535.1 Allobates femoralis
GGGGGGGGTTGGGTGGGGGTGTGGGTTGGGTTGGGGTGGTGGGGGGGTGGTTTGGGGTTGGTGGGGGTTGTTGGGTTGGGGGTGGTGGGTTGGGGGTTGTGGTGGGGTTTGTGGTGGGGTGGTGGTGGTGGGTGGGTGTGGTGTGGTTGTTGTGGGGTGGGGTGGGGTTGTGGTGTTGGGGGGTGGTGGTTGGTGGTTGGTGTGTGGGGGGTTGGGGGTTGGGGGTGGTTTGGGTTTGTTTGTTGTTGGTGTTGTTTGGGTTTGGGGTGGTGTGGGGGTGTTTTGTGGGTGTTGGGGGTTGTGGGTTTGGGGGGTGTGGGTGTGGGGGGGTTTGGGGGGTTGGGTTGTTGGTGTGGGTTTGGGTTGGTGTGTGTGGGGGTTTGGGGGTGGTTGTGGTTTGGTGGGGGTGGTGGTGGTGGGTGGTTGTGGGTGTGGGTGTGGGTGGGGGTGTGTGTGGGTTGGGTTTGGGGTTGGTGGTTTGGTGTGTGGGGGTGGGGGTGGTGTGGTGTGGGGGTGTTGGGTGGGGGGTGTTGGGTGTGGTTGTTGGGGGGGGTGGGGGGTTGTGGGTGTTGGGGGGGGGTGGTGTGGGTGTTGTTGGTTTGGGTGTGGGTGGGTGGTGGGTGTTGGGGTGTGGGTGTGTGGGTGGTGGGGTGGGGTGGTGGGGGGTGTTGTGTGTGGTGTGGGTTTGGGGTGGGGGGTTGGTTTGTGGGGTGGTTGTTTGTTGGGGTGGGGGTTGTGGGTTTGGGGTTGGGGGGTTTGGGTTGTGTTTGGGGTGTTGGGTTGTGGGTGTTGGGTTGGGTGGGTGTGGGGGGGGTTGGGTTGTGGGTTGTGTGGGGGGTTGTTGTTTGGGTGTTTGGGGGGTGGGTGGGGTGGTTTGGTGTGGGGTGGGTGTTGTGTGGTTTGGGGTGGTGTGGGGGTGGGGGTGGGGTGTGGGTGGTTGGGGTGGGGTGGTTGGGGGGGGGGGGGGGTGTGGGGTGGTTGTGGGGGTGTGGGGTGTGGTGTGGTTGGGTTTTTGGGTGGGTGGGTGTGGTGGTTGGGTTGGTGGGTTGGTTGTTTGGTGGTGGTGGGGTTTGTGGGGTGGTTGTTGGTTGGGTGGGGGTGTTGTGTGTTTGGGGTGTGGTTTGTGTGGTGGTGGGTTGTGGTGGTGGTTTGGGTGGGGGGGGTTTTTGTGGTTGGGTTTTGGGGGGTTGTGTTTGGTGGGTTGGGGGTGGTGGGTTGTGGGGTGGGGGGTTGGTTGTGGGGGTTGGTTGTGGGGTGGTGGGGGTGGGGTGGTGGTTGTGTGGTGTGGGGTGTTGGGTGGTTGGGGTGGGGGGGTTGTGGTTGGTGGGGTGTTGGTGGTGGGGTGGGGTGGGGTTGTGGGTGGTGTGTTTGTGGGGTGGGTGGTGGGGGTGTGTTGGGGGGGGTGGGGTGGTGTGGGGGGTTTGGGTGGTGTTGGTGTGGGGTGGTTGGTGTTGTGTGGTTGGGTTGTTGTTGGGGGGTGTGGGGGGTTGGTTGTGGGGGTGTTTGGGGGTGGGGGTGGGTGTGGTGTGGTGGTTGTGTTGGGGGGTGTGGTGGTGGTGGGTTGTGGGGTGGGGGGGGGTGGGGGGGGGGGGGGGGGTTGGTGGGGGGTGTGTGGGTGGGTGGTTGTGGTTGGTGGGGTTGGTTTTGGGGGTTTTGGGTGGGGGGGGGTGGTGGGTGGTTGGGGTGTTGTTGGGGGTTTTGGGGGTGGTGGTGGTTGTTTTGGGGGTTGGGGGTGTGGGTTGGTGGGTGTGTGTTGGGGGTGGGGTTGGTGTGGGGGGTGGGGGTGTTTTGTGGGGGTGTTGGTGTGTTGGGTGGTTGGGGTGTGGGTTTGGGGGGTGGTTGGTGGGTTGGGGGGGTGGGGTGTGGTGTGGTTGGGGTGGTTGTTTTGTGGGGGGGGGTGGGTTGGTTGGTTGTGTTGGGGGTGGGGGGGGGGGTTGGTGTGGGGTTGTGTTTGGGGGGGGTGGTTGGTGGGGGGGTTGGTGTGGGGTGGGGTGGTTGGTGTGGGGGGTTGGGGGGGGGTGTGGGGGGTGGGGGGGTGGGGGGGGTGTTGGGTGGGGTGGGTGGGTTGTGGGTGGTGGGGTTGTGTGGTGGGTGTGGGGTTGGGTGTGGTGGTGGGTTGGGGGGGGGGTGGGGGGGGTTGGGTGGTGGGGGGTGGTTGGGTTGGTTTGGGTGGGGGGGGGGTGTGGTGTTGTGTTGGGGTGTGTGGGTGTGGGTTGGGGGGGGGTTGTTTGTGTGGGTGGTGGGGGGGGGGGGGGTGGTGGGTGGGGGTGTGGGGTGGGGGGGTGGGTGGTTGGTGGGGTGGGGTGTGGGTTGGTGGGGGTGGGTTGGGGGGGGGGGTGGTTTTTGGTTTGGGTGGTGGTGGGGGGGTTGGGGGGGGGTGGTGGGGGGGGGGGGGGGGTGTTGGGTTTGGGGGGGGTGGGGGGTGTTGGGTGGTTGGGTTTGGTTGTGTGTTTGTTTGGGGGGGGTGGTGGGTTGGGGGTGTTGTGGGGGTGTGGGGTTGGGGTGGGGTGGGGGTGTGTTGGGGGGGGGTGGTGTGGTGGGGGGTGGTGGTGTTGGTGTGGGGTGGGGGTTGGTGGTTTGGGTGTGGGGGGGGGGTGGGGTGGGGGGGGTTTTGGGTGGGTGGTGGTGGGGGTTTGTGTGGGGGGGGGGTGTGGGTGTGGTTTGTGGGTGTGTTTTGTTTGTGGGTGGTGGGGTGGTGGTGGGGGTGGTGGGTGTGTGGGGTGGTGTGGTTGGTGGTGTGGGGGTGTTGGGGTGGGTGTGTGTGTTGTGTGGGTTTGGGTGGGGGTTTGGGGTGGTGTGGGGGTTGGTGTGGGGGTTGGGTGGTGGTTGTGGGTGGTGGGGTGTGGGTGTGGTGTGGTGGGGTTGTGGGTGGGGTGGGTTGGGGGGTGGGGGTGGTTGTTGGGTGGGTTTGGGGTGGTGGGGTTGGTGGGGGTGGGTGTGGGGTGTTGGTGTTGTGGTTGGGTTTGGGGGGTTGGTGTGGTGTGGGTGTTGGGGGGTGTTGGGTGTGGGGGTGTGGGTGGGTGGTGGGGGTGGGTGGGGTTGGTGGGTGGTGGGGGGGTGTTGGTGGTGGGGGGTGGTGGGTGGGGGGGGTGGTGTGGGTTGGTGGTGGTTGTGGTGGGGGGGTGTGGTGGTGTTGTGTGGTTGTTGGGGTGGGTTGGGGTTGTGTGGTGGGGGGGGGTTTGGTTGGGGTGTGGGGGGGTGTTTGGGTGGGTGTTTGTGGTTGTGGGTTGGGGTTGGTGGTGGTGGTGGGTTTGGGTTTGGTTTGGGGGGTTGTGGTGGGGGGTTGGTGGGGTGTGGGTTGGGTTGGTGGTGGGGTGTGGGGGGTGTGGGGTGTGGGTTGGTTGTGGGTTGGTGGGGTGTGGTGGGGTTGTGTGGGGTTTTTGTTGGGGTGTTTGGTGTGGTGGTGTGGTGGTTGTGGTGTGGTGTTGTGGGGGTGTGGGGTGTTTGTTGGGTTGTTGGGGGGTGGGTTGTGTGTGGTTTGGTTGGGGTTGGTGGTGGGGGTGGTTGTTTGGGGGTTGGTGTGGGTTGGGTGTGGGGGGGTGTTGGTGGTGTTGGGGTGTGGGGGGGTGTGGTGGGGGTGGGTTGGTGTTGGTGGGGTTGGGTGTGGGGGTGGGGTTTTGGTTGGTTTGGTGTGGTTGGTGTGTTGTTGGTTGTGTGGTGTGTTGGTGTGGTGGGGGGTGTGTGGGGTGTTGGGTTGTGTGTGGTTGGGGTTGTGTGGTTGGGTTTGTTGGTGGGTTGGGGTGTGGTTTGGTTTGTTTTGGTGGGGGGGGGGTTGGTTTGTGGTGGTTGTGTTGGTGGGTGGTGTGTTGTTGTGTGGTGGGGGGGTTTGGGTGGGTGTTGTGGGTTGTGGTGGGGGTGTGGTGGTGGTTGTGTGGGGGTGGGGGGTGGTGTGGGTGGGTGTTGTGGTGTTTGTATGGAATTAAAGGAGAGTGAGTGGTGTGGGATGTTGTTGATGTTTGTATGATAATTAAAGGAAGTAGTGGTGTGTGGATGTTGTATGGTTGTATGATAATTAAGGAGATAGTGGTTGTGGATGTTTATGTTGTATGATAATTAAAGAGAGTGAGTGGTGTGTGGATGTTGGAGTGTTTGTATGATAATTAAAGGAGAGTGAGTGTGTGGTGGATGTTGTAGTTTGATGATAATTAAGGAGAGTGAGTGGTGTGTGGATGTTGGTGGTTGTATGATAATTAAGAGATAGTGGTTGTGGTTTGGGGTTGTTTGAGTAATTAAGGAGGGTGGTTGTGGATGTTGTTGTTTTATGATGATTAAAGAGTATGGTGTGTGGAGTGGTGATGTTTTGATATTAAAGGAGAGTGAGTGGTGTGTTGGATGTTGTGGTTGTATGAATTAAGGAGAGTATGGGTTGGATGTTGGGTGGTTTGTATGATAATTAAGAGAGTGTGGGGATGTTGTGTTTTATGATTAAAGAAGTATGTGGTGGATTTGGTGGTTTGTATGATAATTAAGGAAGTGAGGGTGTGTGATTTGTTTGTATGATAATTAAGGAGTGAGTGTTGTTGATGTTGGGTTTGTGATGATGAATTAAAGAGAGGAGTTTTGGATTTGGGGTTTGTATGATAATTAAGGAGAGTGGTGTGGTGGATTTGGGTTTGATGATAATTAAAGAAGTAGTGTTGTGGATTTGAGGTTGTATGATAATTAAGGAGATGAGTGTGTGAGTTTTGTTTTTATATAATTAAGGAGGAGTGGTGTTTGGGTTTTGTATATAATTAAGAAGTATTGTTGGATTTGGTGTTTGTAATAAAGGAGTGGTGTTTGAGTGTGTGTTGATGTATAAAGGGATGAGTGTGTTTGTTGGTGTGTAGAATTAAAGGATATGTGTGGATTTATGTTGAGATAATTAAAGAGAGTAGTGGTGGGTGATTTTAGTGTTTTATATTTTAAAGGAGTGAGTTTGTTGATGTTGTTGAGTGTTTGTATGATAATTAAAGGAGAGTAGTGGTGGTTGATGTTTTTGGTTTTGATGATAATTAAAGGAGTAGTGGTTGTGATGTTGGAGTTTTTGATGATAATTAAAGGAAGTGAGTTGTGTTGGGATGTTTGGATTTTGTATGATAATTAAAGAGAGTGTGGTGTGTTTTGATTGGATGTTTGGATGTGTATGATAATTAAAGGAGAGTGAGTTGTGTGATGTTGAGGTTTGTATGATAATTAAAGGAGAGTGAGTTGTGATTTGTTTTGTGTATGGTGGTTGAGTATTTGATGATAATTAAAGGAGAGTGGTTGTGGATATTTTTGGGGAGTGTTGGTTTTTGTATGATAATTAAAGGAGATGAGTGGTTGTTGATTTGTTGGTTTGTATGATAATTAAAGGAGAGTGTGTGTGTGGATGTTTTAGTGTTTTATGATAATGTAAAGGAGTGAGTGTGTTGGGATTTTGTGTTTGTATGATAATTAAAGGAGAGTAGTTTTTGTTGGTATGTTGAGTGTTTGTATGATAATTAAGAGAGAGTGATGTGTGTGTGATTTTGTAGTGTTTTGATGATAATTAAGGAGATAAGTTTGTGTGATTTTTTGGTGAGTTTTGTATGATAATTAAATGAGAGTGAGTGGTTGTTGGATGTTTGGATGTTTGTATGATAATTAAAGAGAGTTTAGTGTGTGTTGGATTGTTGGGGTGTTTGTATGATAATTAAAGGAGAGTGATGGGTGTGTGTTGAGTTTGTTGTTAAGTTGTGGTTTGTGTATGTTGTAGGGAATTAAGGAGAGTAGTGGTGTTGGATTTGTATGTTTTATGATGAATTAAGGAGAAATGAGTGGTTTTGTTGGATGTTTTTAGTTTGTATGAAATTAAAGGAGAGTAGTGTGTTGTTGGATGTTGAGTGTTTTTATGATAATTAAAGGAGAGTGAGTGGTGTGTTGGATGTTGAGTGTTTGTATATAATTAAAGGAGAGTGAGTGGTGTGTGGATGTTGTTAGTGTTTGTATGATAATTAAGGAGGAGAGTGTGTGTGTGTTGGATGTTGGTTTGTTTGTATATAATTAAAGAGATGATGTGTTTTGTGATTTGGATGTTTGTATGATAATTAAAGGAAGTGAGTGTTTTGTGGATGTTGTTAGTTTTGGTATGATAATTAAGAGAGAGTAGTGGGTTTGTGGATGTTTTAGTGTTTGATGATAATTAAAGGAGAGTAGTGTGTGTGTGATTTGGATGGTTTGTTATGATAATTAAGAGGAGAGTTAGTGTGTGTTGGATGTTGTTAGGGTTTTTATGATAATTAAAGGAGAGTGAGTGTTGTGTGGATTGTTGATGTTTTGTATGATAATTAAAGGAGAGTAGTGGTGGTTGTGATGTTGAGTGGTTTGTGATGATAATTAAAGAGAAGTGAGTGGTTTTGTGATGTTTGTTATGGTTTGTATGATAATTAAAGAGAGTATGTTGTGTGGATGTTTGTAGTGTTTGTATGATAATTAAAGAAGTGATGGTTGTGTGGATGTGTGTAGTGTTTGTATGATAATTAAAGGAAGTGAGTGTTGTGTGATGTTGAGTTTTGTATGATAATTAGGAGGAGGAGTGTGTGTTTGATGTTGTTAGTGTTTGTATGATAATTAAAGGAAGTGAGTGTGTGTGTGATGTTTGAGTGTTTGTATGATAATTAAAGGAAGTGAGTGGTTGTGATTTTTTATGTTTGTATGATAATTAAAGAGAGTTAGTGGTGTTGTGATGTTTATGTTTGTATGATAATTAAAGAGAGTAGTGTGTTAGTTGTGGCTATGGGAAATTACATCAGCCAGACCGCTCTCCTATCTATTATTATAGAGTCATAAAGAAGCTATGGAAATGAGCATCAGCCAACCGCTTCTCTATCTATTATTATGATAGTCATAATTGAGCTATGGAAATGACATCACCAACCGCTTCTCTATCTATTATAATATGATGTCATAAGAAGCTATGAAATGAGCATCAGCCAGACCGCTTCTCTATCTATATATATATATGTCAAATGTAGGCTATGGAAATGAGCAGTCAGCCAGACCGCTTCTCTATCTATTAATATATGATGTCATAAGAGCTATGAAATGACAGTCAGCCAACCGCTTCTCTATCTATATATATAGTGTCATAATGGCTATGGAAATGACAGTCAGCCAGACCGCTTCTCTATCTATTATATATATGATCATAATGATGCTATATAAGCAGTCAGCCAACCGCTTCTCTAATCTATTATATATATGTCATAAAGAAGCTATGGAAATGAAACATCAGCAACCGCTTCCATCTATTATATATGATGTCATAAAGAAGCTATGGGAAAGCAGTCACCAACCGCTTCTCTACATTAATATGATTCATAAAGAAGCTATGAATGACATCACCAGACCGCTTCTCTATCTATTATATAGTATGTCATAATGAAGCTATGAATGAGCAGTCACCAACCGCTTCTCTATCTATTATATAATGAGTCATAATGGCTATGGAATAGCAGTTTACCAGACCGCTTCTCTATCTATTATATATGATGTCATAATGAAAGCTATGGAAATGAGCATCAGCCAGACCGCTTCCTACAATTAAATTTTTAAGTCATAAACTATGGGGAAAAAGACATCACCAACCCTTTTTCTACATTATAAGATGTCATAAAGAACATGGGAAAAGCATCACCAGACCCTTTTTTTCCTTTTATTATAAGATGTCATAAAAAAAGCATTGGGGGAAAGAGCATCACAGACCCTTCTCACTATTATAAAATTTTTTCAAAAAGGGGTAGGAAAAGGGATCACCAACCGCTTTTCCATCTATTATATATATGTCATAACATGAAAAGACAGTCACCCGACCCTTCTCTATCATTTTAAAAAATTCATAAAAAAGGGGTATGGAATGACATCACCAACCCCTTCTCTTCTATTTATATGATTCATAATGTGCATAAATGAGAGTCACCAACCCTTTTTTATCTATAATTATTCATAATGGCATGGAAATGACATCACCAGACCCTTCCTATCTATTTTAAAATATTATAAAGTTGAAATGACATCACAAACCGGCTTCTCTATCTATTAATAAAGTCATAATTCTAGGGGAAATTGAAATCACCAGACCGTCTCTATCTATTATATTATTCAAATGGCTATGGGAAAAGACACACCAGACCGCTTTTCCCATCTATTAAATAGATGCAAAAAGCTAGGAAAACATCGCCCGACCGCTTCTCTACTATTATTTGAAAGTCATAAGGGGCTATGGAAAAAAAGCAGCAGCCCAACCCCTTCTCTTTTTATTAATATGATTCAAAGGGGCTATGGGAAAAGACAGTCACCAACCCTTCTCACTAAATTATATATGATTCAAAATGGGCTATGGGAAAAGAAGTCAGCCAGACCCTTTCTCTATCTATTATAAATTATCATAATTTTATAAAATGGCAGTCAGCCAACCCCCTTTTTTACTATTTAAAATTTATAATGGCTAAAAAATTACATCACCAACCCTTTTCTATCTATTATAAAGATTCATAAAAGCATGAAAAGCATCACCGACCGCTTTTCATCTATTATATATGATTCATAATGGCTATGGAAAACAAACCCCAAAACCCTTCTCTTCTATTTAATGAAAAGTCTAATGTGGCAAGAAAAGCATCACCAAACCGCTTTTCATCTAATAAATTAATTCATAAAACATGGAAATGAGCGTCAGCCAGAACCCCTTCTCACTATTTTATTGAAGCATAAAGGCTATGGAAATGACTCAGCCAACCCTTTTCCTATCTATTATAAAATTGATTAAAAAAGGCCCCATGAAATGACTTTACAACCCCTTTTCTACTATTAAAATTTGCAAATGGGTTGGAAAAAGGCATTTAGCCAACCCCTTCTCACTATTATATAAGATATTAAAAAAAAATTCTTTCCCATTAAATTTTTAAAAAAAAACAAGCCAAACCCCTTTCTTACATTAAAAGATGTCATAAAGAAGCTATGAAATACATCACCAAACCCCCTTCCTAAACTATTATAAAAAGCATAAAGGGCTAAGAAATGACGTCAGCCCCAAACCCTTTCCCACTATTATATATGATCATAATGTGCTAGGGGAAAAGACTCACCAACCCTTTCCCACATTATATAATGCATAAGTGGCATGGGAAATGACATTCCAGAACCGGGTTTTTCCCATCTATTAAAAATGATTCATAAGGCTAGAAAACATCACCAGCCCTTCTCATCTATTATATATATGCAAAAGAACTATGAATACACAGCAAACCGTTCCTATCTATTTAATGAGTCATAAGAACTATGGAAAAAAGGAAAAAGGCACCCCCTTCTCTACTATTAAAGATGTCATAGTTTATAAATTAGACAGCGACCCCTTCTCTATCATTTAATAGATTCATAAATGGGCTATGAAAGAACATCACCAACCGCTCCTATCATTATATAATGTCATAAGTGGCATGGGGAAAAACATCACCAACCCTTCTCTACAATTATATATAAAGTCAAAAGAACATTTTAAAGACATCAGCCAGACCCCTTTTTAACTTTATATAGGTAAATTGGCAAGGAAAAACTCCCAAACCCCTTCTCCATCTATTATATAGATTCAAAAAAGGGGATGGGAAAGAGCATCAGCCAACCCCCTCTCTTTCTATTATATAGATGTATAATTGCTATGGAAATACATCAGCCCAAACCCCTTCTCTACTATTATATTTAATTTATAAGGCTAAGGGAAAAAGACAGTCACCAACCCTTCCTATCTATTTTATATATTCATAATGGCATGGAAAAGAGCATCACCAACCCTTCTCTATCTATTATAATGTTTATAAAGGCAAAGGGAAAAGACACACCAACCCCTTCTCATCTATTTTAATAATTTAAAATTTGGGCATGAAATACATCACCAACCGCTTTTCTATCTTTTTAATAAAAGTCAATAACTATTTAAAAACATCACCAACCGCTTCCTATCTATTATTATAGTCATAAAGGCTATGGGAAAAACTCACCAACCCTTCTCATCAATTTTAAAAAGATTCCCTAATGGCTATGGAAATACTCAGCCCAACCCCTTTCTTATCTTTATATAATTCATAATGTGGGTATGGAAAAGACATCACCAACCCCCTTCTCTATCATTATATATATGTCATAATTTCTATGGAAAACATCACCGACCGTTCTCTATCTATTAATAGTATCATAAAAGAAGTATGAAATTACATCACCCAACCCCTTCCTATCATTTATATATTAAAAAAAGCAGGAATAGCAGTCAGCCGACCGCTTCTATCTATTAAATTTTGTTCATAAGGCATTTTAAATACATCCCGCCAAACCGCTCCTATCTTATAAAATGAT